>SJYV01047594.1:35446-95904 GCA_006410875.1 Neotragus pygmaeus | reverse complement strand
CTGTATCAAACATAGACTGGTGATTCGTTTCTTACATAATAGTATATATGCTTCAGTGCCATTCTCCCAGATCATCCCGCCCTCTCCTACTCCCTCTGAGGCCAAAAGTCCATTGTCTATGTCTGTGTCCTTTTGTTGTCTCACATACAGGGTCATCATTACTATCTTTCTAAATTCCGTATATATGTGTCAGTATGCTGTATTGGTGTTTTTCTTTCTGGCTTACTTCACTCTGTATAATAGGCTCCAGTTTCATCCATCTCATTAGAACTGATTCAAATTTATTCTTTTTAATGACAGAGTAATACTCCATTGTGTATATATGCCACAGCTTGCTTATACACTCATTTTTTTCAGTGAATATTTCTTAAGTCTTTGTCCATGGATTTGTCTAGATAATAGGTACTCAGGAATGAAAAAAAAAAGAAAAAGACAAACTTCTTATCACCTTGCATTCGAGTGAAGGAAACATCAAAAACATAAGAACATTCATAGGTAATGTCAGGCTACTATAAGCAACAGGAAAAATAAAACACAGTAATGGAATATTCTATTGCAAATGAGGATTTTAAAATTTCTTGTAATGATTCAACTTCTATAAGCCAACTTAAGATTCTAGGGCCATTATGTGTTGGAGAAGTCCTCTCTAAAAAGCTAATTTTAAAACACAGATTGAAATGAAGTTTAATTTATAAAAATGTACATATTAAGTATTAATTGAAATATATATACATTTCTAAGTTTAAATTATTTATTTATATATTGGACATATATTAATGTATGTATTCAATCCATTTTTACTGAGAATTCAAATTGTTTACATGTATTTTTGCAATTAAAAATTATCCTTGGATAAGAATTATTGCCTTTGGTGAGTTCCTAAAGATTATACTCATGAGATAAAAGCTTTGGTAAATGATAGGACCCTAAATTCATATGCCAGTGTCAACCAGAAGTTAACAAATATTGCTTGCTTTGGCAGGGAGCTTCCACACTGACCCCAAAGATTTCTGTCTGGTATTCATGCTCTTATGGAATCCTATCTAGTTGACTATGGTCCCATCTAGTGACTCTCTTCTAATGAACAGAATTCACAAAAGTAATAGAATTATACTTTCAATATGAAGTTACAAAGATACTGATCTCTTTTCTAACTAACTTATTATTCTAACTTCTTCTGCTTAGTTAGTTAAGTCGCTCAGTCGTGTCCAACTCTTTGCGACCCTGTGGACTGTGTAGTCTATTCCATCCATGGGATTCTCCAGGCAAGAATACTGGAATGGGTTGTCATTTCCTTCTCCAGGGAATCTTCCTGACCCAGGGATCGAACCCAGGTCTCCCGCATTGCAGGCAGATGCTTTAACCTCTGAGCCATACGAGATAAGTATCTTTGTAACTTCATATTGAAAGTATAATTCTTCTGCTTAAGAATGTTTAAAAACTTATGTACCTGCTCCCTGAAGAAAAATTTTAAGTCGACCCTCTATTNCATTGCAGGCAGATGCTTTAACCTCTGAGCCATACGAGATAAGTATCTTTGTAACTTCATATTGAAAGTATAATTCTTCTGCTTAAGAATGTTTAAAAAATTATGTACCTGCTCCCTGAAGAAAAATTTTAAGTCGACCCTCTATTCCCTTGTCTGCCAAAGGGTTGGGGTCTTGCTCCTCAGACTCTTTTTTTCACCTATTCTTACTCTGTCCTTCACTGCTCTCTCCTTTTTCTATCATGTCGTGAGCTACCCTAGGAAAAAACTTATATAGCAAGGAACCAAGGCAGTCTCAAGCCAATAGCCAAGGAGGAAATGATACCACCAGCTGAATAACCTGTGAGGAGCTAAACTCTGCCAACAGCCCATGTTGGCAGAGCTCAGAAACTGATCTTCCCTCATTTGAGTCTTCAGAAGTGATCACAACTCCAGCATGACTGTGACCTCATGAAAGACTTGAGGCTGAGGTACTCAGCTGAGCTGTACTGATTCCTGACACATATACATTTTGAGATACTCAATGTTTGTGTTCTAAAAGCAACTGTTTTGGTGTACTTTGTTACACAGCAATAGATACCAAATATATACACCTTTCCCCTTTGTATACTCTGTGGCACCCATATAAATGCTGAATGAATGAATTAAATGTTGAGGATTTTCTACTTTCATCATCCAATTCTGTCTTTTTTTTTTCTTTTATGGGAAATGCATACTTACTGATATCAATTAGTTCCCCAAATTACACAGTATTACATAAAATCATTTAAACACCTAGAAGTCAGATTTGAATATCATTTAAACTTACATTAAGTCATCTACAATAATTGCAAAACTTCTAATCACTTCACAAGTAGCTGCTGTTACTGCATGTATTTATTTATTTATTTATTTATTTATTTTTCTTACATGATAGTATATATGTTTCAATACCATTCTCCCAAATCATCCCACCCTCTCCCTCTCCCTCAGAGTCCAAAAGTCTACTCTACACATCTGTGTCTNTGATCCTATCTTTGCATAAAATGTTCCCTTGGTATCTCTAATTTTCTTGAAGAGATCTCTAGTCTTTCCCATTCTGTTGTTTTCCTCTATTTCTTTGCACTGATCACTGAGGAAGGCTTTCTTATCTCTTCTTGCTATTCTTTGGAGCTCTGCATTCAGATGCTTATATATTTCCTGGATTGAATAGACAGGACAAATATTTGCCTCCAAACACACTCCTTTTTCTACAGGCTTCTATCAGGTTCTGTAGTTTCTTTACACCGAGGACATGATAATGCTCAGAGCAACTCATGGGTGTTTATAATGGTTTGGACATCAGTCAAATTGTTGCTGCATTTTGCATGCAAATTAAATGTCACTGCTTTTAAAATATGAGTTTGGAAAATTACTGGGCCTCTTTCAATAGTCTTGGACATTAAAATGAAAAAAAGTGAGGGGAGGGAGGGGAGGGAAAAATATAAGATATATGAACATACTGTAAGTCAAATTTTCCAAGTAAAAATTTTCAGATTGCTAGAGTAAAAAGTGACCACTGTTTTTCTATAAAGGTAAAGAAAAAAAAAAATCAGGGAAAGGGTAAATGTCAGATAAACGTACAAATTTCAACTTCAAACCAGTGGTTTTATAAGCCTCTGCATGGGAAGTCTTTGATAGAATAATAAATTTGACCAGTTATCTGCTATGGTCTCTTGTATTTACCAATTTGTAGTCAGAATAGTTGGGGAAAATACAAAAACTTATCTTTTTCTTAATCTTCTCCAGACATTCTGGTGTAGGATTGAAGTCAGACCCATTGCATACCTCTTGTTTGGCACACCCATTAGGTGGGAATAAAATNTGGTCTCTTGTATTTACCAATTTGTAGTCAGAATAGTTGGGGAAAATACAAAAACTTATCTTTTTCTTAATCTTCTCCAGACATTCTGGTGTAGGATTGAAGTCAGACCCATTGCATACCTCTTGTTTGGCACACCCATTAGGTGGGAATAAAATAAATTTCTGAATTATTTATTATCAAAAATATTAATGTCTCATTCAGGGTAGCATCTCATTTTTACCTAGCAGGAACACAGAATATGTAAAGCTTAAGATAATAAGGACTGTGAGCTTTATATGATTAAATTAGCTCCTCATTAGAAAAAATTAAAATGTGCCTAACTTTAACATCCATAGTGCATGTAAAGGCAATTTTGAGATGTTGTGACAAATAAGGATTAGATTAAATCATGTAAAATTGCCTATGCCAACATTTATATCTTTTATAAAATGCCAACTTCACATGATTCTAATGTAGTGAAATATCACTACATATAATGGCATCCCACTCCAGTACTCTTGCCTGGAAACTTCCATGGATGGAGGAGCCTGGTAGGCTGCAGTCCATGGGGTCACTGAGTCAGACAGGACTGAGCGACTTCACTTTCACTTTTCACTTTCATGCATTGGAGAAGGAAATGGCAACCCACTCCAGTGTTCTTGCCGGGAGAATCCCAAGGATGACGGAGCCCAATGGGCTGCTGTCTGTGGGGTCGCACAGGGTCGGACACGACTGAGGCAACTTAGCAGCAGTAGCAGCATCATTATTTTCATAGTAAATAATGTCCATGCCAAACCTGAAATTGTAAACACTAACAATGAATATAAAATGTAGATAGTTTTGCATATAGTCATCAGAAATTTTGCTATTAACATATTTTTTCTTCAATAGCTAAGGATCATTCTTGGCTTTACAAACTTAAATTGGCATTAATGTAGATGATCTAGTACATATAAATACTGGTCTTTGTTACATATCACACTGTGAAAGCACTGAATCAACTTGTAACCTAAGTAAAAAAAATAAAATAAAATCCATTTAAAGTGAGAATATTCTATAAGAAACTGTTCCATATAAAAAACTGTGCTTCCTATGAGTAACAGTGGTCAGCAGATCATCAATATTTTTGTGCTTATATTTTATTTCTATTGCTTTTATTTTAATATATCCTCCAGTAGTAAATAGCATTTTATTCATGCTATCTTCCTTTATATGAAATTCTTAATAAGGCATGTTATTCTTTCAAAACTGATATCCATTTAAACTTTTCCTCTTTGAGTAATCCACTGGTATTTTATTTACTTTAGAATATCAAGAGCCTGTTATAGTATATGACATTTAATAAATGTTGGCTGAATGAATTAGAAATAGTCAACAAAGAGAAAATGTGATCTCATAAGTAAACTGGTAAAGGAGTGAGCTACAATTATCTACTGCTGTGTAAAATATTATCCCCAAATTTCCTGTCTAATAAATTTAGTGTACAAAATATTTGGCATAATTTATCATAGTCTGTCATAGCTCTGTGGGTTGATGGGCTTCATCTGTGTCACTTTTAATTAGGGTCTCTCATGCAGCTGCAGTTAGATGGCTGAAGTCATCTCAGCTGGCTTCTCCATAGCACTTGCAAACTATTTTATTTACTGCATGAAAATGACTCAGATTCCATTTGGTAGGGGAATATACAAACATTAATATTAGGTTGTGTGTTCATTGAGGGAAAAAGTACACTCCTACAAATTCACTACTGCAACTATCTGCCAGGATCTTCCTCTACTATAAGATCCATAAAACTCTTCTAAAACTCATTCCAAGCCCTTGGTCCTATTTCATTCTCCAGTCTGTTTTTTGTTGTTGTTGTTGTTTTGCCAGATGTAAAGCACCAACAATTTCTTTGATGGGTGCAAAAAATCTACCCCCCTCTACAGACCCACCATCAGTCCCAGCCCCCCTCACAATTTCAAGTTTCTATACGTTATCTTCTAGCCAAAATCTGTGATTCAGTACTATAAAACCATCAACTTAAAACTGAGTATTATTTTTTCTTAATTTTAAAAGTATTTGGTCTTTCCTTTTCTTTCTCACACATTATCTTTTCTATTCCATTATCTCTCTTCTGTGTTCCATCCAAAATCTCAGGGAAAAAAATAAACACAAAATCTTCCCATATTTATACGAAATCAGGGTTAAATAACTTCCCATTTTGTATACACACCCTCTTGTTCATATCCTACATTTAGCTTCAGGCCTCATTGAACATTCATAAATTCAATTGAAGTTTTTATAATACTTTTTACATGAAATTAACTTAGTCAAGGGCTCATCCTCTTCCTTTGTCTCTGATGTCTATATACTTATTAAGGGAAACTGATGTGCTTCTTCAAATTATTTTTAAAAAATACATAAAGAACATTAATGACATATAGGCAGAGAAATATGAAAAGACAGATAGACAAGTAAAGAGGGAAATTCCAGGAAGACCAAGAAAAATGGTCTCAGAAGATACTGAGAGAAGTTTGGGGCTCCAAAAAGTCCACAGGTGAATCTAGAAATCAGAAGATTTAAGAAGAGGCCAAGGAAAACACACAGATTCTTCTAGATCACTGACGGTGCTGTAAATGTTAATAAACAGTCAGTATTCAGTTTATTTTCTTGATCTGTGAACTATTTATCCAAACAGGCAAGACCAGGCATTAATGTCTTGGTCTATGTGCAGGTTGGAAAAGAATTTCCAGATATGAGACGGGATGAGAGGGAAATAAAGTTTATTCAAGTGGAAGACACTGTTAGAATGGCAGGCCAGCTCAAGGGAGAACCAACATTTGAACAGGGGTCCTTAGTTCACTTTTATACCCAGGGTACAAGGAGTGGGACAAGGGTCTTCCGAGTCATATGTTGATTGGATGAGGCACGTATCCTGGATAGGGGAAGAGTAAGGCAAATACCTTCTTCTTACGGGGTAGGAGGGGAGACAGGTTATGCTGCTCAGGAGAACCTGAAATCCAATAATAGTTATATCATGGGAGAGGGAAGGATGATAAGGGTCTGGTTTTTTCTGTTCCTGCATTCCAAGACCCTCCTTGGTTTCACCTGCTCTTTCATCCTTGGGTCACCACAATTAGTACTATTTAGACTTTCACCAAAAGGCAGCTGATTTTCAGTGTGATCTATATATGGATGGTCCTTACAGGTGCTGCTGTAGGGGGGTGACTGGACTTTTTCATGGAAGGCTGGACTTTATAAAAATCTTTAGCTATTCTCCTGGACTTCACCATTCTTGACAGACACCTCTTCTTTGCTGAGATTAATCAGACCTTCCTTAGGTTGCTACGACTAACTGTAATTGGTCAGTGTCACCTAGCACTGTCCAGAAGGTCTAGACTGCTGTCCATAAAGCAGTCTTCTGCAGAAAGATGCATCAGGTGTCAAGGTCATACTTTACCCTCTCCTGCACTTCAGGCTGACATCAGTGTTCTCCCTGCAACTAAAGCAGTTTTCCAGGTTCCAAGAGCTCTCCTGGTACCAGATCAATAGATTTTTATAGGCGCCAGGTCTGCAGAACTGAAAGACAGCACTGACGTAGACAAGAAAGCAATTTCATTGAAGGTCTGAATATTTTTTAGGGTTACCAACTTCCCTGGTGGCTCAGATGGTAAAACGTTTATCTACAGTGCAGGAGACCCAGGTTTGATCCCTGGGTTGGGAAGATCCCCTGGAGAAGGAAGTGGCAATCCACTCCAATATTGCCTGGAAAATCCCACAGACAGAGGAGCCTGGTAGGCAACAGTCTGTGGGGTTGCAAAGAGTCGGACACGACTGAGCTACTTCACTTCACTTCACTTCATGATGCTAAAGCTGAAATGCCAGTACTTTGGCCATCTCATGTGAAGAGCTGACTCATTGGAAAAGACTTTGATGCTGGGAGGGATTGGGGACAGGAGGAAAAGGGGATGACCGAGGATGAAATGGCTGGATGGCATCATCGACTTGATGGATGTGAGTTTGAGTGAACTCCGGGAGTTGGTGATGGAAAGGGAGGCCTGGCATGCTGCGATTCATGGGGTTGCAAAGAGTTGGACACGACTGAGCAACTGAACTGAACTGAAACCTATATACATATACATACATACATATATATATATGGAAATCAAATATATGATTATATAGCAATATCAGAACTGATAGAGTTCCTCTACTCTTAAAAAAACATATATGTTCACAAATATTAACAGTAGAAATAATATTGTGCTACTTTTGCTGAGTTTTAGAGTGAATAGTTACAGTGCTCAGTCGTGTCCGACTCTTTGTGACCCTGTGTACTATAGCCCACCAGGCTCCTCTGTCAATGGGATTCTCTGGGCAAGAATACTAGAGTGGGTTGCCACTTCCTTCTCCAGGTGATTTTCCTGACCCAGGGATTGAATCCAGGTCTTCTGCATTGCAGGCAGATGCTTTAACCTCTGAGGAGTCTTACATGTATATAATTTTTGGATATAGCATTTCTGAAAATTAGATTATTTTACAATCAATAGTTGTCCAAAACAGTTTTCTTCTAAAACATTATTAATCTTAATGCTGCATCTTATACACAATAATATCTTAAAATCAAGTATGTTTATATATAAATATTTCATATGACTAAATTTCTAGGTACTATATATAAAGCTGAAGAAATTATATTATGTGGAGTGAATTTTTTTGGGACTCTTGACTAAAGTTGTAATCAGTGAAGAACTGGTTAATAATTCCTACATGATTTCATCAGAAAGCTAAACATAATGTTAAATAGTTAGGCAAGAGTATAGAAAAAGTGATGGGATTTCTATTGGTAAAAGGTCTGCAGTTTCTTGTATCAACTGCTTTTTTTGCAATTCCAGATTATGGAGTATGGAGGATATCTCCTAAAATTGAGTTTTTTCCATCTATTATGGACTATTTTTCCTTTAAACGTGAATGTAATTTATAAGAAACTTGATATTTAAGCAGTTTTGCCTCTTACAAATTTATGGTACTGCTGATGCTGTGACTATTTGAGAACTTCAGAAAATGGATTAACAAAATGGGCTTTGTATCAGCTTTCTATAAATTAAGATTTTCTGAACATGGAATATAAGATATGTGGCTATTCACTATTCAGAATTGCATTTATCACAATGAAATTCAATCAATCCATAGCTAAACCTAGGTTTCTATATAAACCCCTTTTACTATGCGAACTAGTAATATTCCAGCCATGATAAAAAGATAGGAGAAAAGGACTTTGGAATCAGATCCAATGTATTGCATCAATAGGCAAAACAGCTCATTAAGTCCAAGAAAGATAAAATATCTAACAAAAATAAAATGAAAACTTTTACAAAGAGAAGATGAAATGACACAGAGCATAGCAACAAATAATTTAAGATACAGCAAAATAGCTGAAATATTGAGTTGAAAGAAGGTTATCTTTTTAGGGAATAGTTTTTCATTTTGTAAAATACAGGTACTATCAAAAATAGGAAGAAACAGGAACAAATTCAGAAGGTCACCATTCCAATTCTGTTGTATAGTTAGCAACACATATAAATAATACCATAAAAACTGATATTGAAAAGAAAAATATAATGATTGATAGACAAACATAAAGTCCTATCTTTTGTATTTTAAACAGAAATGTGTTTTCATTAATCCTTCAAAAAAGAATGGTACCACAGTCCACCAGGATCCCACGAAATCTTCCGACGAAGTTTTATAGCTCTCTTCTAATTTTGTCAGAACCACAAGGCTAAGAAGATAATTTAGCTCATTCCAAATCCCCTTTTCACATTTTTCTCCCTTGGTAACATGCCTCAGAATTTTTACAATCATTGCTGGTCAATACATCAACAAATATGATTAAAACAGAAACAAATATGTATAGAGGCTAATTCTGAATCAGTTTTCAGGGATTCTGGCTGCTTTTGTTTTCCAAAACTCTATAGTAAGACTTTTTTGCTACCATCATAAGCTTGCTTCCTAGAACTCTGTTGCTATTACTCAAAAGATTTACCCAGAAGATGCATAGCTACCATGCTGGTAGTTCACAGGCCATGGCTTCTGGCATGAGCCCAGTTTAATACTAGAATCTTGCCCCTATTATTTCTCCCCCTGCTGCTATCTAAAACCACCAATCTCAACTCAGTGTTAGAGCCTCAGTTCTACAAATGGCACCATTAACCCTTATTGTAGTTGATACAAACTGTATCAGCTTTTGGCAGACAGTTCTTTCTAGTGTGATGTTTTAATGGGCTGACCAACATCCATTAATACCCGTGTGCTTTGTGGGCTCTCCATGATAACTGTATCTGTTCCTCTGACTTTAACAAGATCCACAGTAGAACAGTCTAGGCAGAGGTGTGCTCAGGCATGCTATACTAGCATTGCATGTCAGTCAATACCCTGAAGTAAAGCATATGACCATTGAACCAACAATTTGATCCTCCATATCATCGTTTGATTAAAAATACTGCCAAGACCTCTCTTCCTAGGTAATATTACACTTTGTCTCAATCTAAGGCATAAACCACCCTTATAGTGGCAGATGACACCACACTTAATGGCAAAAAGTGAAGAAGAACTAAAGAGCCTCATGATGACAGTGGAACAGGAGACTGAAAAGTTTGGCTTAAAACTCAACTTTCAGAAAATTAAGGCCATGGCATCTGGTCCCATCACTTCATGGCAAATAGATGGAAAAACAATGGAAACAGTGACAGATTTTATTTTGGGGGGGCTCCAAAATCACTACAGATGGTGACTGCAGCCATGAAATTAAAAGACACTTGCTCCTTGGAATAAAAGTTATGACCAATCTAGATGGCATATTAAAAAGCAGACATTACTTCGCCAACAAAGGTCTGTCTAGTCAAAGCTCTGGTTTCTCCAGTAGTCATGTATGGATGTTAGAGTTGGACATAAAGAAAGTTGAGTGTTGAAGAATTCATGCTTTTGAACTGTGGTGTTGGAGAAGACTCTTGAGAGTCCCTTAGACTGCAAGGAGATTCAACCAGTCCATCCTAAAGAAAATCAGTCCTGAATAGTCATTGGAAGGACTGATGCTAAAGCTAAAACTCCAATACTTTGGCCACCTGATGCATAGAGCTGACTCATTTGAAAAGACCCTGATGCTTGGAAAGATTGAGGGCAGGAGGAGAAGGGGAAAACAGAGGATGACATGATTGGATGGCATCACTGACGCAATGGACATGATTTTGAGTAAACTCCATGAGTTGGTGATGGACAGGGAGGACTGGTGTACTGCAGTCCATGGGACACGACCAAGCAACTGAACTGAACTGAAGACATAAAACTTTTTGGGGGTCTCTCCAAAGACTTGTCAATTTCAGGAGGCCCACATTTTTTCATTGAAATGGAAGACTTAATATTCAGTTGCAGCTTCTCTGGTCACTGGATGAAGAAGTCATTTAAATCCCATGGTGCCTCCAGAGCATGATCATGAGATCCTCTCAGGTCCTGAGCTGTATCTAAAGTGATGTGACCTGCCATACACATCCTATACCAGCCATCAGCTATCAAACAGAGAAAACTTTTCCAGAAAACTCTAAGGAAATCTGAATAGTCCTATGACTTTATGGCTGATATTAAAGTCACAACTAAGCTTTAATGAAAATTGTGTTGTATAAATAAAATCTGAAAAAAGATGTATTTCATTAAAAGTCTAATTCATTAAAACTCTAATTCATTATTTTTATTAAAAGCCATGTAACCAACTAATTTAAATACTTAAATTAAGATCATGTTTTAGTAAGATTATTCCTGCATATAACAACTTTGGGGGGAATTTAGTTAAAAATACTTTCCTTTTAAAGGTAGCACTGAAATCTACAAGCCCAGAAAAAATTTCACCTGTTTATTATTTTTTCTTCCTTCTCACATTTCAGAATGATTATTAAACACTTTCTCATAAACATTAAAATAATGTACAAAGATAATATCTGATGATACTCTTTATTTATCAATGCCATTTCGGAAATACAGTTCTTTGCAAAACTGGTTTTTAAAATGTAACAATGGCATCAGTGAAATCTAAACATCTTTAACCAGAGCAACATACATGTTCAATATTCTGATCTACTGATCTCCATCTTACAAAGTAGAGGTCAAGACAACCTAATTAGAGTCAGGAAGTCTGTCAGGATTTAGGTGGGAAATACATGAAAAGAGAGGGATTTCATTTTTCCCTACAGAGTTCTGATGGGGCCATTCTTATGGGTTATCTTAAACAAACAGGAACGTTGAAATTTTAAGGTTTTGGTTCAACTCTACACTGCTTCAAATTATCAACAAATAAAAAATAATCATGGCTCATGCTACTGATTGCTTGTCGAATATTGTACTTATCTGCATATTTAATAACTAATCTTTGCATGCTACATTATTGTTCATAAAGAACCATCACATGCAAGCTCACTCACTCTTTAAATTAGCTCAATGAAAGACCCATTTACCAATGATTAGGTTTCAGATATCATGTGAACAGTTTGTTGAAAAACAGTTTGTTGTCACACAAAAGGGTGAAAGAACTAGATATGGGATCCAAATATGGTGACTTCATCCCATGTTCATCCCACTAAAGGATACTCCCTCTGACAAGGCAATTTAACATCAATTATGTGATGCAATGATTTGCTACAGCCTATTCTGAAATCCCTAGACAAGGAACAGCTACCCACTCCAGGATCCTTGCCTGGAGAATTCCATGGATAGAGGAGCCTTGTGGGCTACAGTTAATGGGGTCAAAAAGAGTCAGACAAAACTGAGTGACTAACACTTTTACTGTTTCACTTTTTCATGCTGAAACCCTTAGACAAACCATGCAGTCCCGTAAAAAAATTTTTGACATATAGAATTAAGGTAGAATGGTTATTATGAACAAACAATGGAAAAACTGAAACATAGAAAAGCTTAATAAACTAGATGAATGACTACTCAGTTTGGAATATTCACATTAAATTAGTTCTCACTTTTGGTGCTTCCCAGGTGGTGCTAGTGGTAAACAACATGCCTGGCAATGCAACAGATATAAGAGACAAACGTTCAATCCCTGGGTTGGGAAGATCTCATAGGGGAGGAAATGGCAGCCCACTCCAGTATTCTTGCCTGAAGAATCCCATGGACAGAGAAGCCTGGCGGACTATAGTCCATAGTGTCGCAAAGAGTCAGACATGGTAGAATATTCACATTAAATTATTTCTTACTATGGACAACCTCAAACTCATTTTCATCTTAAAACATATACAAATAAAACAATAGAGCCAGAACTATTTAACTGACTACCCCAAATTTCTGAAACTAACACTTATCTAACTATTTAACTGACTACCCCAAATTTCTGAAACTAACACTTATCTTTTAGCCATGCTGCATCCCAGAGGATATAGAAATACTTTAAAATATGTAAGTTTATAAAAGCATTTTAGAGCATATATTATGAAATTACCCAGCAGCCATCACGTCTCTCAGCACTCACTGTCCAGGTGTCTTTGGAATTGCTGTCTGGAGGAAGGAGCTTGAGAAGGCATCCAACACTTGGCACCACTGCCTTCTGGCATATGCCAATTCTCTCTGATACGGTTTGCACTCTAAGGCTGCTCAGAGCAGGTGGCTTCCTCAGTAGGAAAAGAGTCGTGTAAAGATATTCATGAAATGAATATTTATGAATAATCCCAATCTTTAAGTGTAAGGGGGAAATAAATTTTAAACCAAGAAACTTAGGAATTGCTGATCTAAGCCACTATCTTTTAAATATTTACAACCTCCTTGTGTTACTTCTGAAATCCTTTAATCTGAAGTACAGTAAATAAATTAGGAGAGCAACACTGAATCCACCAGAGAATTCTGATAAATTCTCTTTAGCATGAGCAAACCAGTCGTTTATGTAAATTGCTTCCTCATTTTTGCACAAATTGTTTTTTTAAAAATATTTATTTATTTTAATTGGAGGCTAATTACTTTATAACATTGTAGTGGTTTTTGCATACACTGACATGAATTTCAAGCAAAGTTAAATCGCTTTGTTATTCAACTAAAGTCTACTTTGTGACACTCAAATCATCCCACTGAAACCTTTCCTTGTAGATATTTCAAAATTGGCAAGGCCATTTTTGCAAGATTATGGAAGTTACATATAAGAATTGATATTTTCCAATTCTCTTCCATAAACACATTTTTGGGGGTCTTGTTATAGCTTCAAAATGGGACAAATGGTCTAACGACAGAAAAACAACATATCTGAAATAATACTGTTTTATAACATTCAGTATGTGCTAAGTCACTTCAGTTGTGTCCAACTCTTTGTGACACCATGGACTGCAACCTAACAGGCTCCTCTGTCCATGGGACTCTCCAGGACATACTGGAGTGGGTTGCCATGCCCTCCTCCAGGGGATATTCCCTACCTAGGGATTGAACCTACATCTCTTAGGCCTTCTACATTGATTGGTATGTGGGTTCTTTACCACTAGCTCCATCTGGAAAGGTCAATATTCAGTATATTTGACACTTCTTGTATGCAATTTACATTTGCTCATTTAAATCTTCCTGTGTCCTAGAATATGTACTTCAAACTTTTAGATTAATAAAATTCATTTTTAGAATATTTTTAGGTTTACATAAAAATTGAGTAGAAAGTACAGTCTACCAAATACAACTTCCTGGTGCACACATCTGCACAATTTCCTTTATTATTAATATTTTGCATTAATACATGCAGTGAACTGTACTGTATGCCACTTGAATTTCATATTGAATCCCTAAACTTCAATGTGATGGTATTTGGAAATTCAGCCTTCAGGAGATAAGCAGGTATAGATGAAATCATGAGGGGTGGATCTCTCATGATGGCATTCGTGCACTCAGAAGAGATCAGAACTTTCAGTGCCATCTTAGGACTCAATGTAAAGGCAGTCATCTGCAAGTCAGGAGAGATCTCGCCAGGACCTGCTATGCTGGTACCCTGATCTCTGACTTACAGCCTCCAGAGCTGTGAGAAGATAAGTCTCTGAGAGACCCAGTATTATGTTATGGTAGCTCGAACTAATACAATATGGTACATTTGTTAGAACTTACAAACTAATATTAACACATTGCTATTAACTAATGTCCACAGTGTACACTGAGCTTTCCCTGTGGCTCAGTTGGTAAAGAATCTGCCCACAGTGAGGCAGACCTGGGTTTGATCCCTGGGTTGGGAAGATCCCTTGGAGAAGGGAAAGACTACCCACTCCAGTATTCTGGCCTGGAGAATTCCATGGACTGTATAGTCCATGGGGTCGTAAAGAGTTGAGCACAACTAAGCAACTTTCACTCACAGTGTACATTATAAATCACTATTTGTATTGTACATTCTATGGGTTTTGACAAATGTGTAATGACATGCATCCACCATTACAATATCATGCTGATTAAGATACCCTTAATAAATATGTATTTTAAGTACTTTTCCAGATGGCTGACCAACTGACATCTCAGTACTTTCCCTTCCAGTATAAGGGAGATTATCTATTTAAAAATTCTGTTGTATACAGAGTCATTTCACTTTCCTTCATTACTTCTAGATTTAATTACTTTGTTTCATAAACCAATTTCTTTAAATTGATTTCACCAAGCAGTATGAGCTCAGAAATAATTCTAATTAATGAAATTGTTAGTCATGAGGGGATTCACAGAAATATTACACTTATGCCAGGGAAGCCTGGCGTGCTGCAGTCCATGGGTCGCAAAGAGTTGGATATGACTCAGCGACTGAACTGACTGACTGACACCTTAACTAGGTAGTATAAGAGCCACAGAATCAAGACTCAGTGCCTCTCTATGGGGTGACAGAAAGAAGCAGTGGGTGCTTTAGAAATATATGGGGAAAAATTTTATGTCACACATTCCAGTGCTCGTTGCCACAACATTCGGTAGAGTTCCTAACATACAAATATTTTTTAAATCCCTATAATTCTGACTCTACCTCTACCTCCACTGGAAACCACTGTAAGAAAACACCTCTCTGATCCCTATGTTAGCTGAAGGGCAGGAGCTGAGAAAACCTTCAGAAAGAAAACAAATTTTGAGTTAAATTTTATGGATAAGAAACCCTTTAATATTCTAGAAGAAAGAAATAGTATCTAAGGGCACAGAGGAACCAGAAGCTTAGTTATTGGGATGTCTTATACTGTGACTTATGAGGACAAAGTAGAATAAGCAGTTGGAAAGCCAGGCAGGGACTACATATACTTTATGAAAAAACTGCAAATCCCATGCTTGTATGATAAGGCAACTGTTATTTGCAGCCAATTCAAGTATGGATAATTTTACATTTACTAGTCTCAGTGATACCAGTGAGGGACAATGAGGTCACTGTTGTGCACTTTGTAGCTGAAACCGTGTGTCAGGGAAGATTCTTAGGGGCAAAAGTTAGCACAATGTTACTGATGAATTATAGAGGGCTTTTAAAACAGTGAGCAATATCTCTGAAACTCATGACATCTCAGAGATCTTTTAAATGTCCAAGTACAAAGAGATAATATGCACATTATATGGGGAAGATAAAGAAATTGATTTTTTAATTGACAAGTAAAATTCACAATTATTTACTGACTACATGGTATTTCTTGGGAGTCAATATAGGCAACAGCTAATATTTTTAATATTAATATAGTTTAGACAGTATACTAAGCATTTTAGATGGTCAATTATTCCATGGTAATCCTTACAATAACTTTATCAGTTAAGTAGTAGCATTTATTCCTAATATAAAGATAAGGTAACTGAAGTATCTATAAGTAATAACTTCCTTACAGAGTTGTTAAGGTAGCAGAACCAGAATTCACAGCCAGTTCTGGCTAAATATAGGGAACAAGCTCTTTATGACTGAGTTATTTTGACATGGTGGAACAAATAATTATGAACCTCATTCTTCTTCAAGGAGCAGAATACTCCTAACATGAAACAACCAGGTAGAAGAATAACACTGAGTCCACATCCTCTTGATAAACACTGTGTAACCACCAAGGTGTAACAATCCTGTGGTAGCACTTTTCCTAGATATTAAGAACATTGCTATATACAGGGCTATGGCAGTCTATCATTTTTAGATTAGTGCTCAAGTTATGACAGCAAAAGTGTCCTAGTTGTAGAGGATCAAAAAGACTAAAATTACCAGTAACTATAATCTCGAGATTTGAAGAATCAGATGCTTCTATTTTTTTGTGTCTGTCACCTTGCTGTATGATAAATGTTTTTAAACTCTCTGGACTTTCAGTTGTTCATGATTCAAATAGGTTTAACAATACAAAACAACCACAAAAGCCTGTTGTAAAGTACTGGTAATACAACTGGTAGTGCATGTGTGCGAGATAAATTGCTTCAGTCGTGCCAGACTCTTTGCAACCCTAAGGACTGTGGCCCGCCAAGGTCCTCTGTCCATGGGACACACCAGGCAAGAATACTGGAGAAAGTTGCCATGCACTTCCCCAGGGGATCTTCCCGACCTAAGGATCAAACCCACACCTCTTACATTCCCTGCATTGGCAGGCAGGCACTTACCACTCGCGCCAGTTGTAGGGGCTTATAAATGAAAGTGCTGCTTTGGAAGCACGGTCACATTTTTGTCCCAAGACTACACAAAAGGCAGACCAGTAAGTTACCACTGTGTAGGCAAAGAGCCAAGTGCTTGAATTTTAGAGAATGGCACTGTCCTCTAACATCATCAAAATGTAATATTTTTACTTGGTTTCTCTCAGGCACAACATGCAGTCAAAACAAATAAATATTTTAAATCATTGACACAAATAAAACCTAAAATTAGTGAAACCATAACCCAGTACTGTTCAACACATATTGTTTATTTTAAAAACTACTCTGAATACTTCAGTTCAGTTCAGTCACTCAGTCGTGTCTGACTCTTTGCAAAACCATGAAGCACAGCACGTCAGGCCTCCCTGTCCATCACCATCTCCCGGATTCACTCAGACTCACGTCCATCGAGTCAGTGATGCCATCCAGCCATCTCATCTTCTGTCGTCCCCTTCTCCTCCTGCCTCCAATACCTCCCAGCATCAGTCTTTTCCATTGAGTCAGCTCTGCACATGAGGTNCCATACATCTTGGAATGTGAATTCAAGTGGGCCTTAGAAAGCAGCACTACAAACAAAGCTAGTGGAGGTGATGGAATTCCATTTGAGCTCTTTCAAATGCTGAAAGATGATGCTGTGAAAGTGCTGCACTCAATATGCTAGCAAATTTGGAAAACTCGGCAGTGGCCACAGGACTGGAAAAGGTCAGTTTTCATTCCAATCCCAAAGAAAGGCAATGCCAAAGAATGCTCAAACTACCACACAATTGCACTCATTTCACACGCTAGTGAAGTAATGCTCAAAATTCTCCAAGCCAGGCTTCAGCAATACATGAACCGTGAACTTCCAGATGTTCAAGCTGGTTTTAGAAAAGGCAGAAGAACCAGAGATCAAATTGCCAACATCTGCTGGATCATGGAAAAAGCAAGAGAGTTCCAGAAAAACATCTATTTCTGCTTTGAATACTTATTATTTATTAAAAAAAAACTATTTCAAATATTGAGTAAATGATCATTACCTGTTGCAGTTCAATGATTACCTAACTTACAAAGTTTTGCGCAGAATGCATATATAAAAACATTAATATGGAGATGAATTCTTACTTGGATAATTTACTGAGCTTACATTAAGTACCATTAAATGCTCTTCAATTTCCCATATTCTTTTATAGCTATTTTTAAAATTAACACTAAATATACTTTAAAACAGATTGCATTCCTAATATACTATGACATTTAACAAATTACTTATGATATTTTGAAGCTAAGCATTTAAATTAAGGCACTAATCACTGTAAACTCAGAGGTGGCATTATGTATTTTTAAATTTTATGATCTATAGATTCAACATGAAATTACAGTGTTTAAGCAATGATATTGAAAGCATTTAATTTTGGAAAAAAAATAATATAGATATAGTTAAGCTTTATTCAATTTAAATCAAGCACAAAAATACATTTTAATCAGAATCAATGATTCTATTGACTTAGACAAAATACTGAGCTTCTACTTCCAAAACAGCAATGATATTTTTAAAGTAGAAATAATTGTAGTTTATTAGTTTATATTTACCAAACACAAATGGTGTTTCTTCAAATATACTTGGCCAGTAAAACAATTTTCTGGGAATTAGAGACAAGTTATTTCATCTGCTATGTTTAAATATACAAATGAATGGTCATTAGTGCTCTACATACTGATAGATTTTTTTCAGTTGGTTAAACAAAATGGCTGTTTTTGTCTTTCGGTGTATTTATAAATGCAAGCAGCTTTGTTACATATAATGATAAATCACTGGATTATTTTTCTCTTTGAGAAAGATTCTGACCCACTATATAAACATTCAATCAACAAAAAATGTTGTGTGAATTCTTAGGGACCTTAATAAAAACCTTTCTTTTTCTTTTCTTAATGGAACATCTGATGTAGTTAAATGTTTAAGAGTTTCATGTTTTGACCTAGTAGTCCTTCAGCTCACCAACTCTGAGTCCATGTGAACATTACCAGTCTTAGACTGAGGGCACCACAGCCAGTGTCTCCCAAGATTTGTCCAGGCTGTGACTTTGTGGGGTTATTAGATATGTAAGAATAAAGACTAATGATTTTAGAGTAGGATGTTCTTATATGGCACAAAATATTCCTGAATGATCTGCCACTGACCTGGAAAAATTAATGTGCCTTTATCATCTATACTAATATCCTTCCCCATGTAGAAAATCGTCAATATACTTGAACATCTACCAGAATATAAAATAACATTAAAAAACATTATAAAAGAAGAACAAAAGGCATAGAGGTCTGCAGCATAAATTGAATTCCACTCTGGTCTTGTGCTAATAAATAGATTGCTTTTGTAGATATAAAAATCGAAAAGGCACAGCCTTATGGGAAAGTAATAGTGTCTTTGAAAATAAGCCCTTAGGATAAAAAATGTCACTATGTACTCCCATAACTGCTACTGATAAGTCGTTTCAGTCGTGTCCGACTCCATGTGACCCCAGAGACGGCAACCCACCAGACTCCCTGTCCCTGGGGTTCTCCAGGCAAGAATACTGGAGTGGGTTGCCATTTCCTTCTCCAGTGCATGAAAGTGAAAAGTGAAAGTGAAGTCACTCTGTCGTGTCCGACTCCTAGAGACCCCATGGACTGCAGCCCACCAGGCTCCTCCATCCATGGGATTTTCCAGGCAAGAGTACTGGAGTGGGATGCCACCATGACAGAGTCTTTCTAAATCAACTTCCTCTTAAGGATTGGCCAAGGCTGTTCCAACCAGAGACACTACTGAAAAGTCTGCCTGGTTCAGAAGGATCCACTGTGCTTAGAAACGTAATAGAAAACACAGAATAAATAAGAAACCACACAGAAATAAAATTTGTGTGGTTCAGACACCTGAGGAAAGGAAAAGTGAATTCCATGTGTGGAGGGGAAAGAGATACTTATCAACTCTGGGGTCTCAGGCAAGAAATTAAAGCAAAGGAATAAAGATAAAGCAAAATAATATTGGATAATGCCAAATGGAATGGGATAGTGGCTATATCAACATGGGGCAAAAATGTAGGAATACTGAGCATCTGCTTTTATGGGCCAGCCTCTTCACCTCAGTGGTCCTGAGGTGGCTGACCATTCCTGGCAGAGAGAAGTGTCATCTATTCAGCCATTAGATGTCCACGTGTAGTGAGGCATATTGGCACTGATGCTGAGGGTGACCCCACACACTTGAGTTAGAAGGAGCATAGGTACTGAGCTGGCTGAAGGTTAGAGGATCCCAGCCCCACAAAAGCCCTCAAACCACGCTATCCCTCAATCAGTTCTAGCTAGGAAAGTCCTAACTCTGCAAATAAAATGCAAAATAAACACCTGAAGAAAAATATCATGTTTCCAAAATCATGCATTAAAAACAAGAAGGGTTACAAGATAATGGGTTATGTCAGACCGCTCACACCTATATAATCTGATTAGAGAACTAACAAAACAATAACTGGGCTAGCATACGAAAATGGTTAAAAATAGTTTCTAATAAGTAAGGAAATATTTCAGTAAATATAGGATTTTAACTTTCAAGAAAATTTGAAGACAACTTGATGGAAAGGGAGGTAAGGACCTATTGAGTCAACTGAGCTATAAAGAGCAAAAGGCACAATCTGGGAGTACTCAGCTAAAGGACAAAGTGCATGTTCCCTCAAGGGAGGAAAAATGACATTGGACAATGAATGAAGAACTACATAACATCAGCTTGCTGTGTTCAGCTGTGCTACTGTACTTTGCTTCTGTTACTTTTGGTGCAAGATGTTAATAATTTGGAAAAATGCATATGGACAAATCTAAATACACATTATATTGACATCTTCCCTGAATTAACCAACTGTATATCAGCTAATTCAATACATTTGATTTGAGTTTGCTAAAGGGTAAGGGAAAGGGGAAAAGTATTGAATTTTTGAGTTCAAAGCCATAAAACAGAAAAAGCACTGGTACTCTCTAAGCTGTTTTCTCCACTGAGTTGCAACCCACTTTTCAATCAGCAAGATGCCTGGAGATCCAGAATGAAAGACTCTGAAATTCTCTGCAGAGCAGCTATTTGGGAAATCTGAGCATAGTGACTGCTTAAGGAATTTTAAAAATACAATGTTTCTTAAATCACCCTGTGGACTGATGAGAAAATTTTAACTTGATTCACCACTGAGATATAGATTATCATAGGTGCAAAATTTCCATGTTCTCTCAAACTGGATTTGACTTTAATAAACATCAGTTGTTAGAGTGGAAAACGTTTTAAGTCAGTTATAATAAAAATTCACTAAGGGAAGGATAATATATTTAAATTACAATAAATTTCATTAATCCTGCAAAAGAAAAACATGTATGAATAAGCTTTTTTATTCTTCTCTGACCTAGGATGATCAGACAAACCTGGCATATTTCAGAGAGTTTCATTCTGTTCTGAGCATAGCAATATTAACCAACAGGAGTGTGTCCAGATAAGAATAACAGGAAGGTAAAAGCCTTGCAAGCATATCATAAGAGGAAGAGCCAAAAATTCTGGGCATATTCTACTTGAAAAAAGGCAAGGTTAGGGAGTTTGTTATTTTAAAGGCCATATCATAACAGAAAGAAGTAGACCTCTCAATTGGTATAACACAAGGCAGAACCAAAATGGTCAATGGAATATGAGTGGCAACAAGGTCTTACTCATAGTAGGACATATCTAATATCAAAGTAGCTAGTTGTGTAACACTGATTTTACCAACACTGAAAGTATCTTGGGTGAAAAATGCTAGTATCAGGGATGTTGCAAAGTGCATTTCAGTACTGAGTGAAATCTGGACTAGATGACTTTAAGCCATACTCTTTGATGTTCTAAATCTTTACTCTTAACCATTTGGGGATAATGTACATACTGTGATGATGCTTCCCTGGGCTTATTTGCTTATATGAATGTTTCTGAAATTTTGGCTGGACATCAACACCAGGGATTTTTGAAAAGTACAAATATATGTTCCATTCCAAGCCCCTTGAGGAGTATTTCTGATCAAGCCTGGGCAGGAAATCTATATTTTCAAAGGTAACGAGTGATAATACTGCATCCAGACGTCTGTTCAAGGCTTTGGGCTCATAAGGTCACAATGGACTCCATCCTTTATTGACTGATTAGGCTTTCAAAGTTGTGTCCTAGTGACGAAATACTGGGCACTTTAAAATCAACAGCCAATTTTATTATGGGAAGGTTATATGTGAAAGGAGAGCTAAACAATCCTACTACTACTACTACTAACTGTAATAATTGCTTAGAGGACAGGAGCTGTGCCTAGCAATTCATATGCATTGTCTAATTTTATTAGTAGGTTCCCCAGGTAGACTAGTGATAAAGAACCTGCTTGCCAGTACAGGAGACTTAAGAGACCCCTGTCCAATACCTGGGTTGGAAAGATCCCCTAGAGAAGGGCATGACAACCTACTCCAATACAGGCTCATGAGTCAACCTCTAAAAACAGCTTTTGTTACTTTCCTGGAGGAGGTAGTGTCAGAATACTTGGATTGTTGAAACCACAGACTACCAGAAACTTAGCTGTTTGAAATCAGATCAGTAAAAAAATGGAACAATCCACTCTTGCCTAGAGGATCTGAGCGACTCTGACACTGAGAAGCAGCCTCAATTTCCAACCCAGGTACAAAACTTAGATAAGGTTTTTTTGGACACCATGTTTAGCATTCATCCTAACTTTGTAGTTTCCAAGGAAACAGAATCCAGAGTCCACTTCTCAACTCAGTCATGTTCAGTGCTTTACATCAGAGCCTTGCTTTTTTTTTAGCATTATCAAAATTCTGCTCTATTTAAATGCTATGTAAACGCTATCCTTCCCTCAAGTCCTATTTTAAACCCTGTTCCTTTCTTTACTTGGTGAGATGCTCCATGGTTACCCTGGTGTGCCACCTCTCTTGATGTGACAAGTTAATAAGCCTCACTCTGTTGGACTATATACATGGCCTGGATGTTCTTTATCAGATGAGTTCTATCAGTAGTTATTAAAGCCCTTAATTTAAAGATCAGTTGAATGAGTTTCCAAAAGTACTCAGGATCACATAGAAAGTGACAGAACTGGGATTCCAACCCAGGTCTATACGATTTCAAAATCCATGCTTTTAACACTATGTACACAGAGTCAGAGAATGTTGGAGCTGAAAAGGTAACTCAAGTATGCCAGACTGCTAAATTTAAATGAAGAACTAGGATTAGAATCCAGGTATCCCCACCTCCAAACCCTCATCACGTGGGTAGTTTCACTTTTGTTCAGCTGCCAATCAGCAACTTTTCAGGTTTTTCCTTTAGCTTGAACCTTCTGTGTGCCCAGTATGTTCCTGGCATTTGGGGGATACCTGGAGCCTTCAGTGAGACTCTAACACTGGTAACTTCAGGCAGTACCCAGAACTCCACATATCCCCTGATTATTTCCTCCCTGGATGGATGAGAATATAACCAAATCAAATGAACACATTTCAGTTTTCATAACTGCTGAAACACAATGTATCAACTTTCTAGATAGAGTTAAATAGACTGCACTATGCTTAGTTGCTCAGTCATGTCTGACTCTGCAACTCCATGGACATAGCCTCCTAGGCTCGACTGTTCATGGGGATTCTCCAGGCAAGAATACTGGAGTCAATTACCATATCTTCCTCCAGGGAATCTTCCCAACTCAGGGATCAAACCCAGGTCTCCCACATTGCAGGCAAATTCTCTAACAACTGAGCTATCAAGGAAGCCCCACTATTTCCCTAAAATGAGCGAATTCTGTGAAAACATCATCCTCTTTTATTCCACTCATCCAGGTATCAGAGTACATGGGTAACTGCCTATGCTAAGTGTCTAGTCAACCCTGAATTCACGTGACCCAAGTTCTGCCATTGTGAAGCTGTGTAAGGCAGCAACAACCATCAAAACGCAAATATTTACTAATTATGGCCACTTTTAAAGCGAAACCCCTCAACACCTACTAAAATATCCCTTCCTCCTTAATGATAGCATCCATCAAGAGCAACTGATTTTTATACTGGCAACTATCCAATGCTATTCAATGCAAATATAAGAGAAGTTAGTCAAAATCATGCAAAAGACATGATTTCATGCAGTGGTGGAAGTGTTATGAGAGAACTGCCCTGATAAAATACATAGGAATTATTAAACAGTAACTGGCAAATTTATATCTTTTAACAATTGAAGAGAGATATTACAGAATGAGCTCTTTAAAAGACAACAATTTGCATGTCAAAGGAGCAAGAGAAGTTCTGAAAAAGTTAGGGAATTCCTTGAAGAGTTTTGCAAAAACAAATCTCTTTTTGATTGTGCTATGAAACCAAATGATAAGATTTAAAAAAATAATAATCTCATATACACATATTATTCATCTGTTCTTATCCATGCTAATATATCTCCACAATTTTAAGATAATTTATTTTGTGTTCACCTTTCTTTTTCAAAATAAAATTCTAACTAGGACTTTACTTTTAAGTAATTTTAGGACCCATTTAAAATATATTAAATTTAAATGTCCGCTTTCTACTAACAACTATCTGGATGGTGGGAACTCTTCAAACTGTTTTTTTCAGTAAGAAATTTTTTTGGGGAATCCTCACTCTCCCCTCTCTTTCAGAGCTTAACCTTTTTTTCCTTCCTTGGTTTTACCTCCTTCATTACACAGAATGTGTCCACAAACATCAGCTCTTCACTTAGTTCTGTTGTCTCTGGTTGACTTCCATGGCCAGATCTGCCCGATCTACCAACGTGGTCTGTAGATGAGCCACTTCTGGTTACCTGGGAGCTTGTTAAAAATGTAGAACCTCTGGCCCTGCTCTCAGCATCTGAAATAGAATGTATTTACATTTTAACAAGATCCCCATCCCCTAGTGATTCATATGTACCTTAACATTTAGCCCTGTTCTAGATGATTCCCCAGCACTTTTTCTTCAATACTCTATTTCATGGAGAAGCAAATAGCAACCCACTCCAGTATTCTTGTCTGGAGAATTCCATGGACAGAGGAGCCTGACAGGCTACAGTCCATAGAGTCACACAGACTTAGACATGACTAAAGTGACTTAACACACACTCATATACAGAGGCTAATCAATAAATCCCTGTTGAATGCATAAGTAAGTCACCATGCAATAAACACTGCTCCTCAAATAATTCTAAATGCAAGTTTTATAGAAAATACTAACTTATACATGTATTTTGAGAGATATTAAAATATTATTGAAAGGTAAACTATATAAGAAAGGACATATTTTATCATGAGCATGTTTCTGAATCATTTTTAGAAGAAAAAGCTATTAATGACGTGCACATGAATGGCATACATTTTGAAAAGAAGTTATGAACAATCTCCAGCTTTAAGTTCAATAACTTCTTGAAAACGTTATGGACCACAGTAAGAGGTCAAGTATAGCATTAACGTGCATTAATGTTCAGAAAAAGGAATTTTATTTTGTTTTTTCTTAAATAGCGTTGACTGAGTAGAGAGGTAAAATATAAAACTTCCAAATTGGAAGTGTAAAATACTAGAATTATCTGTGCTTAAATTGTAGCCATACAGCCTAGGGAACACATCAGAATCACAGGAGAGTAGAAGATGAACAGAAGGGAAAGAAAAAAGGGAGAAGGGAAAGCAGGGAAGGGGAAGGGGGAAAGAGAACACATTGCAAAGATGATCTATTTCAATAATGGCAATGTCTCAACACTCTTCACGCTATACTGTGTCTTCACTCCTTTTAGCAGACACTTGACAAGAAGCCTCTACACTAGAATTAAATTTTCAGCCATATGCTTTATGACTCAGATTATGTATAAATATTAGAATTCAAACTACTGCTGATTGACATGTGCAGGTAATTTTAACTACAATTTTTTTGATAATTCAATGTCCTTCAAGAGCTTTGATATTTCTATTGCATCACCTCTTTCTCAGAGAAAATGCTGTTTTCACAGTAATGTTCACTTTTTCAAGTCTCTTTTTTTACTTGGCAGCCCTATATTGTTATGGTTTAGGTAAATATAATGGGTTTATTAATTGGAAGAGAAGTAAAAATGTAAAGTACTAGCACAAATGGTACATATTAACAAAGGAAGGGCTGAAGAATATAATTCTCTACTTTTTGAAGCATAAAACAAAATTCCTGTGACTTAAATTTTATTTTGGGGTCCATAGTAAATGACACTGTCCACTTCCTGGAGTGAAAAATTAAGAGAATTAAGAGCTAAACTTTTAAAACTAGTTCAAGCACTATATTTTTCCTGACCATGTCACTATAAGGTACCATCTCCTTTTCTTTTACTCCTTCAGTACATCTATAAGATTAGAACTATTTAGCTCATGTGTACATATTTGTTTATACTCTGTTACATTCCCAGATTGATAAATTACCCAAAAGATGAAGCTGTACCTAGTTAATCTTGTATTTTTCAGTATATTACTCTTTCTGGACCAAGGAATATATTGAATATCTAATAAATGTTTAGTAGATCAGTGTCTTTAAAAGTCAATGACAAGATAACGACATACTTCTGCTTGTTTTTCTAACAACAATTTATTATTATCAGAAATTCATTATCAACAACTTATTACCAGAAAATAATACATAAATAATTTGGGAAATACAAAGAGAATTAAAAAAAATATTAAGAAGCAGAAAAAAGTATTTGATTTCAATAACAAGAGACAACCTCTATCAACACTGTTTTCCTTTTCTTATCCATTGTCAAGTTCATACATATGTCACTGGACCCCTTTTAGATGAGTATTCACAAAGGGAGCTATTTCTAAGTCTAATTACTTATGCCCTCCTAAAACTGTTTTTACAAGGCCAGTAGTTCTTAAATGTGTTGAAACAAAAAAGGACAAGGGAACGAGGTAATGAGTTTGTGCAGCATCATTTATGTGATGGTTATTTTAATGACCTGGCCTTAACTGTTTTTCTGACTGCCTTTCATAGAACTACATAACTCTTATGACACTTTCAGTGACAAAGCTTGCCTGATGTTTCAAGTTCAGATCTTTAGACATTTACATTTAACTATGTTTGTCTGCTGGATCTGTCTTGAAAAATTACAAAACAACCTTGACTACACATACTGAGGGGACAATGCTGACAAATAAGTAGCTAACACTGCTGCATATAAACTAACTCTACAAGAGCTCCTGCTATTTCTGTGAATTTGCTAAAAAGCAGTCTACAAATGTAGACTTCTCTTATACTCTGAGGTTCAGTGTTATTTACTACTACCAGAATTTTAGTTCCAGCTAAACGTTTCAAATGTCAAGAGGGAGATATGCTTTAAGAAACAACTTACAACAAGCTTTTAGAAAATTGCACATCTCAAGATTCAATTTTATTCTTTCATGTTACCACTGGAATAGTCTTCTTTCTGATTACCAGGCAATTTTCCAACCTTTTGGGACTTCTCTTCCTAAACAATTTCTTCCAAAAAAGTTTTTGGCAATAATCCGACATTTCGGTTTGCCCTCATAAGCTGGGTGAGTTAGAAAAATCTGAAAATAGATACCAAAGAAAATGAAGCAGGGAGTGAACACTTACCTGAGAGTCAGTTCCTCCCTGATGACAGCCTTGCTCTGTCACATTCAAAGATGAACGCAATAAGTGAAGACATGTTACTTTTAATTTTTATGTTCAGCTTCAAGTTTTCATTTACTGAGATCATGCAGTGACTTCACTGCAATGCTTTCCCCCAATAATCCCAATTATTTAAAGAAGATAAAGTTTGAAATAAGTAGTTGCTTTAATACTGATATTGTATGTGTATGTGTGTGTGCATAACACTTAAGAGCACACTTAGAACACGAGAGCTGGGGTTCAAATACTACACTTGCCCTTAATTAGCTGTGTGACCTCAGCTAGCTTACTTAACCTTTCAGTATCTCAGTTCCTCATCTACAAACTGGTTATAGTAGCAATACCAACCTCATAGAGGTTGTGTGAGAATTAAATGAATTCATACAAATGAAGTTCTAAGAACAGTGCCAGGCAGACAGGCTTAAATAAGAAGCTCCTCAAAGCTGGCCTATGGGATGTATATGTTTTAAATCCTTTCTAGGATATTGTGAGAAGTCATTCCCTTTGAATTAATCATATTAGAATCAAGAATATTTTCCACTTTTAAAACTCTTAAATCTAAACCTTTCTATTGGTGATTTATACAAAGTTTGGTGATCTTCACTTCCTCATTGCTAATAATTTCTGTCTCTATTCTTTCTTCTGTAATTGTGGGGAAAAGATAAACATCTTTTACACTAGAATAATGATGACAAATACTGATTGCGAACCCCTTGTTTTCCAGGTCTTGTGATAAGGGTTATATATGTAGGTGATTATTTCATCCCCACAAATTCCTAAGGAATCATATTCTCTTGTTATCCACAATTTATACACAGGGTCTGGGAAGTCATACAGCTAGCCATCTAGTCTAGTAGCATCAAAGAAGAAAGTAAGGAAGGGCCTGTGTGACTGCAAAGATCAAACCTGAGGTCTTAAATATGGCACTATATCATGGAATGGACTATACAGGAAATTCAGTCTAATTTCTTAATTTCCCAGTAGAACAACCTGGAGCAAGGCAATGAGGAAGATGATGTAAAATTTAAGTCTTTTGCCTTATAGTCTGAGGGACTGTCTTTGCACCACTTTGCATCCTCCTTCCCTCTAGCTCAATCCTGGATTTATATTTTCTCACTTCTTCAATTTTGAGTAGAAAGTCAGAGGAAAAAAACCATGTTTGCCCTAAATATATTCCTCCTCCACACATCCATTTTTCTCTCCTTTGAAGTAGCAACAACAGCTGCCAACAGAGGATCCCCCGGGCTTATACAGCATCAGTCAGCTTCACAGATGAAGGCAAAGATGAGAAGACAGAAACCCCTCCTTTAGAGAACTTTGCTAATGTTTTTCACTCAATTCATTCTTTCTCAGTGAACACTTTTAAGACAACACTGAAACCTCAAGGCAAGAATGGCAAAGCACTAAATTCCAGGAGCCACAAGTGGTCCCTAATTGATTGCCAAGGGACAAAGGAAAGGAAATCAAGTGAATGGACACTTAGATCTCCATATTCTCCAATTCATTTTATTTAAACCTATCTTTTCCATAGCCTATAGTCTCTTCCATCTCCCCTTATGTTATCAGAGACAAACTTCATTAGCCAAAGGCAAAAGGAAAAGAAGACTGCTTTCACATTTATTTATGGTTCCAGTGACTTTAGGCTTATCAGGAGAAGTCAGAATATGACTTAGAGACAGTACTTCTTGGCTTACACCAGAAGTGCTTGCATTCTAAACCTCAATTTTGGAGGGAAAAAGCATTCTTAACTTTTAAGTATAAACTATCTTTATACTCAGGTATACATTCATTATGCACAGACAAACACACATATGCAAAATGCAATAACATTACTCTGGCTTATTTTGCAAAAAATAGAGGGGTGCTCTATTTCAATTTTTGCATTTAAAAGGGTCTCCTTCTAACATGAGGGAAGTTCAAGGACAAAATAGTAGTATATTAATTTGTGCACACATTTGCTAGGCATGTACTGCCATGTACTAGGCACTCTCCTAGGCATAGAGAATACCCTAGTGAACAAAATAGGCAACATTACTGCTTTCCTGAAGCTTTATTTCTAGGGGTGAAACCAAGTAAAAAACAAGATGAATAATTATATAGGATCTTAACCTGTGGTAAATTCTATGGGGGAAAAAAAGTGCAAATCAGCAAAGGATAACATGAAATGATTAGATGAAAAGTGTAGCAATTTGAGACAGCATAGTCAGGAAAGATCTTACAAGAAAGTGATCTTTGAATTAAAACAGAAAGGAAGTGAGAAGACATTTGAGAAACTGGAATTCCGCCAAAGAGCAATTCCAAAAGCCCTGAGGTAGAAAATTATCTTGCATCCCTGAAGAATGAGAGTGACTCCATTGAAGAGAATGAAGGGAAGGATTATAAAAAATAAGATTAGAGAAGTAAGAGAAAGCAGATTATGCAGACCCTTACGGATCATGCTAAACATTTTTGCTTTAACCAGGGTGAAATAGGAATCTAGTAAATAACTTAAAGCAGAAGAATAACATAATCTGACTTATAATTTAACAGAATCACTTTGATTAGGGGATTACAAAAGGACTGAAGTGATACAAGCTCAATAACTTGTGGCTCTTGTAACAAACAAGATGAAAAGATGATGATGACTTGGAGCAGCCTGGTAGAAGTGAGTATGATGTGAAACAGTGAATGCTGGGTATATTTTGAAAGTAGAGATGAAAAGATTTGCTGATGAAATTGATAAGATGTGAAAAGTAAAATTAAAAGTTAAGGTTGAAATCTAACTTTTCAACTATGGAACTGAAATAAAGAAGAATTTAGGGATGATCGCATGTGTATAATTGTTTGGATTATTTCTTTTGTTTTGTTCACTAGAGAGCAGGAAGGCATATCAGAAGCTCATTTTTTTAACATGTTCAATTTAAGATGTCTATTAACCATCCAAGTGGAGATGTCAAGTAGATAATTGGATATACAGGTCTGAATTGATAGGAGAGGTTTGTGAGGAAGAAATGAATTTGGGAGTCATTAGCATATAGATGAAGAAGCATCAACAAAAGTGACTGAGAAAGAGCTGTCAGAAAGTTGAAGGAAAACTAGGAGAATGTGGTATCCTTCAAGTGGTGGGACGTGGTAGGAGGGTGGGAGGGAGGCTCAACAGAGGGGATGTATGTATACTTACAGCTGATTTGTTGTATAGCAGAAACTAACATTATAAGGCAATTATAATCTAATAATAAAAAAAAAGGAAAAAAATATTTCCAGGTGGAGAAATAACAGTCTGACAAATGCTGTTCATAGATCAAGAAAGTTGAGAACTAAGAACTGACTGCTGGATCTGGCAATGTGGTATTATCCACAGCCTTGATAAAAGTAGTATCAAGTGGAGCAGAGAAGTATGAACAAAAACCTGCCATTAGTCAAAGTTTTTGTTCACTAGGGAAAGATAAATCGAAAACAGTGAATACAGACAACTCTCAAGAAAATATGCTGCAAAGGGATAGTGAGTAATAGGGGAAATAAATGAAGAGAAAACAGGATAAGGAATATATGGTTTACTTTGTTTATGTAATTAAATCTAGAGATTGTCTGAATTAAAGTCTAAATAAAATTGTTAGTTGTTTTAACACTATATTACAAAATTAACCATTTTTGTTATCTAAGTAGGACACATTATTATATTATTAGGTCATTAAGTTTGCATGGTCTAATGAAATGTAACTCTTTTCTGAAGAGTTGTGGTATGTGGGTACCTCACCATCCAGGAACTCGACCACAGGCAACTAAGTTTCAGTGTGTAACAATAAAATCTACTGTCTCCCTAAAGTCATACTTTTACTTGTATTACTACCTTGATGAGCAACATTCACCACCAATATTCCCAAACCTGGAAATTCCCCCAAGCAACTTCCTTTCCTTGACTTCTCACATCTATTTAATCACTAAGTGCTATTAATTTCACCCCAATTCTTTATGAAATCCATCCTTTTGAACTCCACTGACAGCATTCTAGGACATCACTTCCTGCCCAAATTACGAGAATATGCTCCTAACGTGATGCTCTTATCTCTGATATGCTTTGTTGTTTCTACAACCCCATCTGCCTATCCCAAATCATAAAAATGCCAATGTAATAAACTCAGACACAAAACTAATGACTTCACAGCCCTTCTTAAGACTCCTAAATTACATCCAAGATAATGTCCAAACATCTTTGGTTGACCCTGAAGCCCTGGGAGTTGGTAATTGCTAGTATTTCCAGTTTCATTTCTTGCTACTTCCCCCATCAACATTCACACCATGCTTGTATTAATAGAACTTCTGTAACCACTGGGTTTCTAGTCCTGAACACAGGTTGCTACATCTATATAGAAAAATCAGCTCCCCCCATCTGCAAACAAAAACTCAGCATATAAAACGGAAATTATAATCAATTTAATAGATTATGAGAGAAATGCAAACTGTTTAACCTTAACAAATCATAGCTATTTTTATTTTCCATAACTAACAATTATCATAATTTAAGCTCTTTTTCCTTCAGTGTGTGCCTTTTAAATGTTTTTCTGAAAACACATTATAGCTTTTATGTTGTTTATAAACATCATCAAATCATAAAGTTTCCCTATTGTTTTCTTTTAGTTCTTCAATGCAGGTATTTGCATTTCTGGGAAATTATAAGAAGGCTTCCAATTATATTGTATTTTTCTTCATTTCTCCTTAATTTGCAAATAAGAGTACCGATTTCACCTGACATTCATGCTATTAGTCTTCTAAGGATGCTATTATTTTGTTGACTGATAGTTCATTAATAAGTATAATTATCATCTGACATGTTGCATCTTAAATTATCCAGTAATTGCATGTATATTAGTTTTCAATTTTGTAAATTAAGCTCTTGAATAGACACTCTTCTCTTTTTATTACCAGGTAATTTTTCAAAGAGTTAGATTTGTGAGTCTACTTTATGTTTTGTTACTGCCATATTGTAATAATAATGTAAAATATCATGGTCCTCTCCATGAATGCTCTGTTATTTAATATTATGTTTAATATATAAACTATTGTGCTTTTATGTTTAAATTACCATATGATGCAATTTTTGAAAAAGACAAAACTAAAAAGTATTTTGTTTTATGGGCACTGTGGTTAAACAATAAAGGCCAGCTGAAATCATCTGGATATATTCTGAGGGAAAAAAGTAGCCTGGATTTCAAGGTAATATATGCAATATATTTCAAGGTGAATCTTAGTACTCATCCCAGTTTAAAGCTGTTTTTAAGGATAAAGGCATACACCTCTATAAATAAATATATATTATATTTCAATTTTATTAAAGATATTTTCTTTATTTCTTCTGCCAAACTGTTGAAGAAAATGTATATGTTTTTCTAGATATAAATAATTCCAGAATTCTCCTAAGGAATCAAAACATATTTTTTTCTTTTTTATAAGATTTATTTTCATTTAATTTTCTTTCAGCCATATTTCTCTTTATGTCTTCTCTCTGCATTTTTGTTTTAAATCACATATATTATATAAGACAGGGGCCTCTGATTTATACCATCTGGGACCTGAGATTTGGATGTGGGCAATTTTGTAGTATTTGTAAAAAGAATATATTAAAATTACCCATAAGCCCAAATTCAATACACACACTTACCAACATAACTCTAATAAACAGATCATTGGATTTTAAAGCTAGAAGAGGCCTTGGAGAGCAGAGAATACAACCTCTACAAATTGAAGGAAAACAAAGTAAAGCTAAGGAGTTTTAATTCACTGGTCAGTCACTCAAATAACTAAAAAGAGAACAAGGAATTAGACCCTAAGATTCCCTGAAGCCAAGTCCTGTGCTTTTTAATGTTCTCTCATGATATAGACTTCCAGTATTAGTCTGTCATTCTGCACAAAGTGAAAATAGATTTAACTGCGTTTGCTGTGTGCCTGTGAAGCTGCTAAGCATTCATTCATGAAAGCAAAACTGGGAACCTATAAAATTTCATTATCAGAAGCTTTTTTCCAAGGCTGCCTTTTCTGTCTATTCACATGTAATATGCCTAGGGCAATGTCCTCCATAGGCAGTAGCTATTAATCTCTGACAATTTTTTTAAGAAGCAACAGTGCTAATTTTAGGCTATATTAAAAAAATAACAATTTCTTACACAGTATCTAATGATCCTGGATATTCTTTGCAGATTTTATTTTCATGTTTTGTCTAAAACCACTTTTTCCATGCTCAGAGAAATCTGTAGACAATAAGTTTGGAGTTTGAAATGTGTGCTGTGACAGAGGGGTTTTTTGTTGTTTTTGTGAAAAATAAGGAGCAGCTGATTATCCCAACGGAAATCCCAGAGGCAGTGAACTCTTCGTGGTAACTGACTACAGTGGAGCATAAAAAGCTCAAGTTTCCTCCTCCGTTTATTCTTATGCTCTAAAAATTACCAGCCAAGCCTTATCAAGAATATTTTGTCTGATGATCCAGCAAAGTATGCAGCAAAGGAGGAAAAGGAAGAACAGGGCACTTCCCGAAAGGGTGGGGGAAAGAGGTTCTGTGCGCTTTCCCGCGTGATTAGAGCTGGGGAAGTTGATCTCTTTTCATGCCGTGGATGTGGCTGCTGCAGTCACGCCTCCCGCTGCCAGCCCAGAACTAGGATCTTAATCAGTCACTATGAAAACTCATTAGCTCCACAGCAATGAGCCTTCCACTGCTGAAGCTTGGCGCTGTGCTTAGTACCATGGCAATGATCTCAAACTGGATGTCCCAAACTCTCCCATCCTTGGTAGGACTGAACACCACGAGGCTATCAACGCCAGATACCTTAGTAAGTCACTCCGGTGGGTTTGGCTGTCTTGGGAAGTAAGTGCATTAAAACAGTGGGCTTTTTTTTTTTTAATTAAACTGCAAAGGCTGAGATTTTGCTTCTCTATTCATAGGTCTACTTCAACGATACAGTATTTATGTGGTAACTATATTCATGGCTGTTCTTTTATGAACACTTTAAAGTTACATCAAAGAATAAATGAACTGCCTGAGAAATTAACTGTGACAGGAAATACTAGATTCATTAAAGTCTTAATGAAAAGCTTTAGTTTATATTATTCTGAGGTTTTAAAGGATTCTTTCTTTTTAAAGTATGTTCTGTTTCTTATGATTTCACTTCTTTTAACATATGTAAAATCCTCATAAATTGTCCTACAGAGTATGCTACAGAGTATATTCTAGCTAATCTAGTTTTACTATAGCAGGTTCTTCTTCAGAATTCAATTCCTGTGACTGTTTGAAATGTATTCAGTTGGAGAAACCAATCTCTATTAAATATAAATGAATAATAATAATAAAGCTCAATAATTTAAAGCCTGATCAAAAAAACCCCCTTTTTTTTTTTGAGCTAACAATCATGAACAACAGAAAACTTACTTGATAAAATCATCTCCCTGTATTGTTTCATAAAGATTTCTCCTGTCACGAGTTTAACTCCTGTACTCCTATAGTTTTTGCTTATTAGTTTTTTTTAACCCTTCCCACATTATAACAAATGTCTTTTCTCATAGTTTATGAAACATGATTTAGTTAGCAATACCCTAAAATGTTTCAAATAAAAACTATTTTGTCAAATAGAGAGTTACAAATTAAAATAGAAGCAATATCCTAGAAAAACAATTTCTATGTTAGCAAATAAAAATTACAGAAATCATTAGTATGGAGTCCTTTACTTTTTTTAAACCTGTTTTTATCATTGGACTGCTCCAACAGAAGTCAGATACTTAAAAAAAAAAAAGCAATTCGCCTTCAAGAGTTACTACTAATAATTACTCCATCAATCAATGTATAATTAACTGAGCAGAGTAGATCAAACTAATTGCATAACTTGCCAGCTACACCCAGTACTCAGGGCACCAGAGAGCACATGTGGGGCACATTGTGACCTGCTTTCACATTTTAACCTCCCTCCAGTCACTGCTGCCACCTCAGTGTTTCCATGATTGAGAATGCCCTCCTTCCCTGTATGATGTGTGTGGCAGGAAGGATGTAAAAGGGATGATTCATAGTTATAAAGAAAGCATATAACACAAGCTTATTGATGTGGCAGCAATAAGCAATGACAAAACAAAGAAATGTAAACTATTTAATATTTACCGAACCAAGTATCTTCGATGTTCAAGTACCTGGTGATTTTTAACTGCTTAGTTTTTTAATTAACTCTTTCAGGAAATGAACCATTTAAGCAATTAATGAATAAATTATATTTCAAACATGGTACCTTAGTTCTGATACATATATTTTTTGCATCTATAGATATTGGTTTGGTTATCTTCTATTTGTTGTTGATGGAGGAGAATCAACTTTCCAAAATCATAAATGATTCTTTTAGGATTTCTTACTCTTTTATGAGTTTAAAGTAAATCGATTCCTTTACTTTCTGATTAGCAATCTTGGTTGAAAAATATGAAATATTGGTATGGCCTACAAATGTTCTGACACAGCTGAATCTTGCTTTGAGTGACAAAAAACAAACTAGGATTCAGAGTTTACACTGTGGTATTCACTGCTGCTGCTGCTAAGTCACTTACTTCAGTCATGTCTGACTCTGTGCGACCCCAGAGATGGCAGCCCACCAGGCTCCCCTGTCCCTGGGATTCTCCAGGCAAGAACACTGGAGTGAGTTGCCATTTCCTCCTCCAATGCATAAAAGTGAAAAGTGAAAGTGAAGTCCCTCAGTCGTCGACTCCTAGCAACCCCAGGGACTGCAGCCTACCAGGCTCCTCCATCCATGGGATTTGCCAGGCAAGAGTACTGGAGTGGGGTGCCATTGCCTTCTCCATGGTATTCACTAGAATGGAGAAATCAGGTTGCAAAAGTGTACGCGAGTGAGTATGTATGTGTGTCTATGTGCAGGTTTTACAGAAATGTCAAACTTTACAAGAAGTACTTTCTCCATCTTAACTATATAAGATAATTGCTCATATCTTAGGATTCCTATGGTGAAAAATGAATGAATATATATTTCCTAGATGAAGATCATTAAATGTTAACACTGGAAAAGATCTTAGAAACTATCCAGGCCAGTTATTTTTGCATTACTTTTGGCAGTGATGCCTCTTTTTTTTTTAATTGAAACTTATGTAATACATGCAGAATAAATATTTGTTGAATGAATCTTGATGTGGAAATCTAATATATAAAACAGATTATGGGACAAAAAATAAATGATGGGACGGGGAGGCCTTACTGGGCCTCTACCATCTGTTCCCTCCCCACATAATCAACCCCTTCCCTGATCAAAATACCTCCACGGGAACCTTAAAACTCTCAGGAGCTTAGCTGGAAATATGACTGATCTAATCCAACCTCCTTATTCTGCAAGTGGGAATACTGATTTGCAGTCTAAATGTGTACGTAACTAAAAAGAGTTCCCGTCTCTGGTTAATGGCAGAGCCAAGGATGGAAGCAAGCCACCTAACTGCAATCCTGGCCAGGGAAGTCATCTCACACACCTTTGCTCTCCCTACTCCTCCTGGACCCTGGTGCCACATGAGATTCTCTCTACCCAGTAGACAATTCCCTTTCTAGCAAGCAGAGCTATGATGTCCAGCCCTGCTCAAACTCTATCTATATTCACTTTAGGTGGTACAAATGATATAAGCCTAAAACATCCCCCAAAATGAATGAATGAATGAATAAACAAATAATGTTCAGTTACTCAGTCATGTCCAATTCTGTGAGACCCCATGATCCCAGCACACCTGGCTTCCTTGTCCTTTTCTGTTACTTGGAGTTTGCTCAAACTCTTATCCATTGAGTTGGTGATACCAGCTCAAATAAATAGTGTAGGTCTTAAAATTTGTTTTATGAGAATCTGTGATATGCACAGATGGCAAAAAATGCAGATTTACACAAATATGGATATGGTCTTTCTTTAAAATGGTAGTTTCAAAAGACCTTAATAAACAAAAATAAGATACAAAGGGTTTTAATCATTAAAGGCAATTAAGCCTTTTTATGGCATGTACCGCTGAAAAAGGTAGTGTACATTTGACTGTTCAAAAGCTTAAACAGGTTTTTAAATTTCCAAGATAGTTTTGTTAGTAAGTTAAACACAGCTCCTTATTAGGGGGAAAAGCTCTCTGTTTCTCTTAGAATCTTGAAACATGCCGTTATCCTTCTCTTTGGCCCTGTTTTCTTTTCCTTCTAATTGTTCCAGCCTTTGGAGGAGCTGTTGTCTGCGAAGGCAAAGCCTCGACTCTGAAAAAGCTCAGGCTCCCTCTGGCACATCTCTCTGATGCAGAGTAACTTCCCCCTGAGGCTGAGCTTCTGAGAAATCCCCCATGCTGTGGATTCCACACCAGGAAGAACCTGGTAAAGAGCAATTAGACAAGCACAGGACGTTAGGCTCACCCCAGCTGTTCTCAGTCAGCCCCACTGCTGTGGTGGGAAGAGGCCTCGAGGAGACCTTGGGCATAAGTGATTTGTTTTGCTACATCTTCAAATAGCTTCTCCTCACAAATAACTACTTCAGTGAGTCAGTCACTTTTAAGTTCTGGAAAATGAGTATACTACCTAACACAAACTCTCAAAGCTTTCTAACTTTCTTAACTCACCAATTTATTTTCACTTCTGGATGAAAATATCCGACTTCTCTGTTTTGTATCACTATTTTACTCACCCAAATCCTTAGGCAATGTCCATTTTGTGAAAGATCAACTAAACACATTAAGGAGATGGATGAGAGAACAGAATGGTAAATCTTGAAAGACACAGAGAATGTGATAATTGCCTTTGTAGAGTAGTATTGTGAATAGGGTAAGAGAGTAGATTTATTCCTGTTTAAGTACTTAAAGTAGGGCCAAAGGGGAAAATTACAGAGAGATCCAGTCCTTCAGGTTTCCACCAATGAAAGGGGCTGCCTATGAAAAACAAATTCCTATCACGTAGAGTTTAAGTGGAAAAACAACCGGAAAACACAGGAGTGCCACTGAGTGGAAAGACAGTCCCAGGTACGACTTCTAAGTCTTTCCCAACTCTGTCATTGTGATTTCCAGAATAGGAGCAGAAATGGTCAACCAACCTAACTTTGATGATGCCTTCCATCTTTTAACTGTTTGTTCTGTATTTATAGTTGTTTTTCGTAGAGCTCTGAGGTTGTCTTCAGTAAAGAACATACATTTCTTATTTCAGTCCCAAGTAGTCTCATAAGAAATGGGAAGAGAACTGCAATGCAGTGACGTCTTTATTAACACATCCTCCATAACAGAGCTTCTTTTAGCGTGGTCTGTCAGCATCTCTGTAATTTCTGTCCTCACATTTCTTTGCTCCCCACAACTAAAGCCATTAGCATGCTAAACCACGTTTCATTATCCGAAACCAAATGTATCCTCAGACAGAAAATTTATAAGGAGTTTTCATCAGGTATCTCCTCTAATGCATCAGGTATTTCCTACTGTAAATCAAACAGGTTTTAGTAAACAGATTTTTTCCTACTTTATTTTCCCCTGCCTGTACAGCCCTTATTCATTTTGCCTCAGTCTGTACTTTTAAGAAATGCTCATGCACTCAGCATAAAACAGAAGACCTAGCAATGTGCAAATAGTTGATTCTATCCTCTTTAAAGGATCAGAATTCTATCCCTTCACCTGCCCCTGCACTTATGTCCTGTCAAGACTACTGCTAACCACTCCTGTAGAGTTCCAATTGCTGCATGTTTCCACAATTTGGATAATACCTTCCACCTGCCTGGGTACATACTCTCTACAGACAGTTTTTTCAGCTATTGGTGAATGGACAAAGGCACTTATCTGCAGGGCATAAACATAAATAGCTCTGGGCTGAAAACTGGAGAAAAACTGGTATAAGTCCCATATATGCCACTTACTAAATGGGTGACTTGGAAAAAAATTGCTTAAGTTCTTTGAATTTCAGTTTTCTCATAAATAAGATGATGCCTATTCCTAAGGATAGGTGGTTCAAAAGAAGTGAAATAAATACAAGAGAAGGGATCTTATAAAAAGTAAAATATGCTGAAATATACAATATTTTTACTTTTACCCCAGTTTTCAGGATCTTTCTTTTCTGTTACAAAGCCCTTGAAGCTCTTAGAGCTTCTCATGCAGTAATAGCTCTATATTTAAAAAGCATAGGTTTGTAACTAAATTATAAACAAAAAACCCCAACTTGAAATCAGATTGTTAAAATTATCATTTTAATTCTCCTCTTTAGAACATTCTTAAATATTTCATGAGTTTTGTAATATTAAAAACTGCTAAATAGTTCATTTAGTTCTTCTAATTAACACAAAAGGTTCGAAGAACTGCATTAGTAATCACTGTGCATAGCAATGCTTTGGGTAGTAATAAACCCCTGCACCCTCCAGGTCCAAGCAGTCAGCTCCTTGGGAGTTCAGAAAATGGTGTCAGGATCATCTTCACCATACAAGAAAGGGAATTTCAGACAACTGGTGGTGCAGTGTGGTGGTTAAACTTTCAAACTCTGATACCAGACTGTGCAAGTATGCAAATCCAAGCTCTGCTGATTACCACCATCATGACCTTGAGCAATTTTCTTACTGTCTCAAATTCGCAGTTTGCTCACTTATAAAATGGGCAGCATGATACCATCTGGTCCATAGAGTTACTGGTCTATAGAGTCAAAGGCAGTAATGCATGTGAACTGCCAACTGAAGACTAGGAGCTCCATAAATGTTTACTATTACTATTAACATGAGTTTCATGTTGACACTTGAGGAATCATTTTTTTTTTTAAGTTAAAATGGGAGCAGGTCTTTCTCACTGGTATCTAAAACCCATCTAAATATAACTTTCTATCTGAGGTCTTAGTTGGTTTTATTTTTACCCTTTTTTCAATGCCAATATGGGTGCCACAAATGAGAACACTAGAGCTATTCACAAAGCTTCCTTCATTCATCACTAAACCTGACACAGAAATCTCTATCAAACCCACACAACTGTCAAGCCCTCATCTTTTATACTAGCGTTTTTCTCTTTTGAGTTACCTTTTCTTGCCAAAGAGGTAAGCTGCCAAAATTGAGATCAATCAAACTAATTCTGTATAGATAAAGCCAGGGTTCTTTTCAATAATACTTAGAAGAAGACAACTGAACATACAAACAAGACCAGAGTCTATTTTTATTAAGCTGATACTTCAGGAAGAATGATAAATGAACACCAAATTCTACTCACCTTTTCTGCTTCCCTCATTCCAGAGAGCAACTGACACCTTGCCCAGATGTGATAAGCTCCTCACTAGTTAGCCAAACACCTGGCAAGCAAACATTAATATTAATGCTTCCAGGTTTAATGATCAGTATTTGTGCTGCTGTTAAAGCTTTTTAGTATTATAATTGTGTGGCCCCTTCTCCTTTATACAAAAGCTAAGCACATTCTAGTGAGAAGCCTTAGTTTTCTGACACATCTGAGATTTGTGTCCAGTGTTAAGAGCAGCTTAACTGAAACTGCTAGGACCTATGTCAAGATATATTTGTTCCATACAGTCACTCAGCTTAAACCTTTAATTATGTCATTAAAAGTACTCTGCTAAGCTTTACCTATCCCCATTCTGTAGAAAAGCTCTTTGCATTTTTCTTCTTTAATTAAAAAAAGACTATCATTAAGATCCTATCTATTCTAGTCATATATAATTCTAAGTACATTTTTTCTATCCTAATCAGAAAGTCAAGCATAAATGCTAGAAAGAAGGAGTAAGGGGAATGAAAAAAAAAAAAGAAAGAAAGAAGTGGTAATGAATCCAACACCCCAGAAATAAATGGCAGCACAGGATACTTCTATGAATTATCTGAAAAAGGAGATTAAAAAGTAGGTTTGGTATCAGTTGCTTTTCATTACAGACCAAGGACAAGGACTACGACATCTGAGTTTCATAAGTTTAAAATTTATAGCCTCTGCATGATTGGTGTTGGGATGACTTTAGGCACTCTGTAGTGATTATCTCTAAAGCTCTTGGGGAAAAAAAAAATCTGTGTGTTGGTTGATGGTATGTGATGAGCTGTGGCCTGGGAGAGAATAGGAGAGTATATCTGTTCTGCAAATTCCAAGACAGTAGATTCCACAGCAGCTCTGTGTAGAGAGCTCAGCTTGGCTGAGTTCGAGTAAGAATCTGCGTCCTACCAAGGAAAGTGCTTCAGTATACATTTAGGCAAAACACCAGCGCAGTTACACCAAGCATTATGCAAAATAGTTTTCTGCTGGTCACCATTCACCTCCTTGTTTCTAACCCCACCTCAGTCCTTCTCTCATCCTCCTTATTCTAGTCCCTTCAGCCTGAGTCTTTAAATACCTTCTTTTATAGACAAAATGCATCTCTCTCTTCTCCTGATCATTTAAGAAATACCTCCTTTTATGTTGATTGCCTGGAAAACATAGAGGAGAAGGCAAAGAAAAGCCGGAGAATTTCAAATCCTAGTTGCAGAAGTTAGTCAGATCTTAGCTAGAAAGAGGCCCACCAATTTATCTAGTATTTTCATAGGAAAAAGAAATTCAGGTGCAAACTGGATAGTCTGTCTATGTAACATCTGTTATGTAGTTTTTTCAGTATCCATATGATTGACCTTTAAGAATAATTATCTAGATGTTCAGCATCATATCCATAACATTAGAATTAACAGCAAGACAATATGTCTACACAGTCTAATAAGGGAGCCACTGTGGCTACTGGAATGTGGCTAGTCCAAATTGAGGTATGCCATGAGAGTAAAATGCACATTCAATTTCAAACAGTGTACAAAAAAGGAGGAAAAACAATGTAAAATATCTCATGAATAATTTTTATATTTATTATACATGTTGAAACAATAATATTTGTATATATCAGGTTAAATAAAATATATTATTAAATTAATTTCACTTATATCCTTTTATTTTTTTAAACCTGCCCACCAGAAAATTTAAAATTATCCATGTGGCTCTCAATCTATTGAACAGTACCACTCTTGCTTCATACAAAACTCTACGACATATAAGCTGCACTTTCTTAGGCAGGTTAACTAACTTTCTCTTNACTTCTATGAATTATCTGAAAAAGGAGATTAAAAAGTAGGTTTGGTATCAGTTGCTTTTCATTACAGACCAAGGACAAGGACTACGACATCTGAGTTTCATAAGTTTAAAATTTATAGCCTCTGCATGATTGGTGTTGGGATGACTTTAGGCACTCTGTAGTGATTATCTCTAAAGCTCTTGGGGAAGAAAAAAATCTGTGTGTTGGTTGATGGTATGTGATGAGCTGTGGCCTGGGAGAGAATAGGAGAGTATATCTGTTCTGCAAATTCCAAGACAGTAGATTCCACAGCAGCTCTGTGTAGAGAGCTCAGCTTGGCTGAGTTCGAGTAAGAATCTGCTTCCTACCAAGGAAAGTGCTTCAGTATACATTTAGGCAAAACACCAGCGCAGTTACACCAAGCATTATGCAAAATAGTTTTCTGCTGGTCACCATTCACCTCCTTGTTTCTAACCCCACCTCAGTCCTTCTCTCATCCTCCTTATTCTAGTCCCTTCAGCCTGAGTCTTTAAATACCTTCTTTTATAGACAAAATGCATCTCTCTCTTCTCCTGATCATTTAAGAAATACCTCCTTTTATGTTGATTGCCTGGAAAACATAGAGGAGAAGGCAAAGAAAAGCCGGAGAATTTCAAATCCTAGTTGCAGAAGTTAGTCAGATCTTAGCTAGAAAGAGGCCCACCAATTTATCTAGTATTTTCATAGGAAAAAGAAATTCAGGTGCAAACTGGATAGTCTGTCTATGTAACATCTGTTATGTAGTTTTTTCAGTATCCATATGATTGACCTTTAAGAATAATTATCTAGATGTTCAGCATCATATCCATAACATTAGAATTAACAGCAAGACAATATGTCTACACAGTCTAATAAGGGAGCCACTGTGGCTACTGGAATGTGGCTAGTCCAAATTGAGGTATGCCATGAGAGTAAAATGCACATTCAATTTCAAACAGTGTACAAAAAAGGAGGAAAAACAATGTAAAATATCTCATGAATAATTTTTATATTTATTATACATGTTGAAACAATAATATTTGTATATATCAGGTTAAATAAAATATATTATTAAATTAATTTCACTTATATCCTTTTATTTTTTTAAACCTGCCCACCAGAAAATTTAAAATTATCCATGTGGCTCTCAATCTATTGAACAGTACCACTCTTGCTTCATACAAAACTCTACGACATATAAGCTGCACTTTCTTAGGCAGGTTAACTAACTTTCTCTTCTGTGAAATGGGAATAACTATTATTCCTGATTCTTGGCATCCTTGATTGTATCCTTTCATTAACAAGTCAATGCATGTGAGCTGTCCCTTGGAATAGGGTCTAATCTTGAGCAGGCAGCATTCCTCAGCAAATCCCAAAGAGAACTCAGTTGAGGGTCAAGCCACTGATACCCTCAGCAGTTGGAGGAATGAAAGAGTGCCTCTCTGAGCACTGCATCAAGGCAACTACAATTTCTGATTGTATAATGCAGAATCTATGCTCAAAGCACAACTCTTCTGAAAAATAACTAGGCAAAAATGAGTTACTTATTTTTATACTTGATACAATGTAATTAATATAGCAGACAGGAAATAGCCAATATATCCCATAGTTGGATATAGACTAATTATTTAAATAAGACATAAGAAAGATAGATAATACTACTAGACAATGCATATTAAAGCCTAGTGAATAGTACAGACAATCCTTCAGAAGAGGCTGAAACCATGTCTCAGTCTCAGCTGCTCAGTTGTGTCCAACTCTTTGAGACCCCCAAGAACTATAGTCTGCCAGGGTCCTCTGTCCATTGGATTTTCCTGGCAAGAATACTGGAGTGGATTGCTATTTCCTCCTCCAGAGGATATTCCTGATCGAGGGACTGAACCCATGTCTCCCACATCTCTTGCACTGCAGGTGGATTCTTTACCACTAAGCCATCAGGGAAACCATAAAGTGAAACTGAAAGTTGCTCAGTCATGTCCGACTCTTTGCCACCCCATGAACTAGACAGTCCAGAGAATTTTCCAGGCAAGAATACCAGTGTGCACAGCCATTCCTTCTCCAGAGGATCTTCCCAACCCAGGGATTGAACCTAGGTCTCCTGTATTGCAGGCAGATTCTTTACCAGCTGAGCCACCAGGGAATCCCAAGGGGAAACCATAAGAGCTGAATAACTGAAGGTTTATTAGGGAGGTATTTCAAATAGGAGAACAAAATGAGTAATATACAAAGGTGTGAATCTAGGTGGGCATGCATTCAGGACATACCAAGAACAATTGGATGGAAAGAAGTTTCTTATAGGAAGATACAGGGGGTAAAACTAGAAACATAAATAGGAGGCAGACTGCAGTAGAACAGAAATATCATTTTGAGATAAGCTTCTAGGGAGGCAGGTGATAAGTGCATAAAAGTAATCTGGGAAGATCAATATTGCCAGAGTAATTTGGCCTCTGCCAAAATACTGTCTTTAACTACTCTGAGACTCTATATCCTTTGTGAAACAATGTTGGTCTAATTACTTTTACCCTATATTCTCATGTGATACCTTTCCAGCTTTATTAATAATTGACCCTTCAATACATAGGAAGCTCTCTGGGAGAGAATTTTGCTTCAGAACACATGAACAGTTTGCTTCAGAACACATGAACAGTAATCAGAAAAAAATATATATATACTACTAATTACCATTTGTGTTGAAAAAGACTAACAGATCTTATGCAGAAAGACTGGTGATATGTGACTGAGTATTTAGCAGATACTTCTAAATTGCATCAAAATGTCCAAATATGACAGAAAGCATTAGGGAGTGGTGTAGGGTAAATAATTAATAATACACAATCAAAATCAATAATATGGAACCAAAAGAAAAAGGTAGAGTCGCCTTCTGTCCATTGAAAAGGAAGTTGTAAATGAATGAACATGTGCTGCCTACTTGAATTGTTCAATCTCGTTTTTAACTTTAGAGAAAAACTAAGAGAAAATTATTTAGAGAAAAACTGTAAAAATAAAAAGATACTTTGCTTAAAATAATACAAACTCATGCTCTCTTTAACTCTCTGTGTGTTTTGTATGTTTGCTGCTGGTTTCCTCAGACTCAGATTAGTCCCAAAGAAGGGTGGCAGGTATATAGCTCAGCACAGGATCCTGATGGACGATGCATTTGCACAGTGGTTGCTCCAGAACAAAACCTGTGTTCCCGGGATGCCAAAAGCAGGCAGCTTCGCCAGCTGCTGGAAAAGGTAGGTATCCTTTGTCTCCTGTGAATATTCTTACTGAAATCTACCATTCTTTATAAAGGAAATATGGGAAAGCAGGTTAGCATAAGGAGGAGTCTTCCAATTTTTCCCCCTTCTCAAATAAATGTTTTCCCCCCTTGAAAGCAGTACCTTAAGATTCCTGCTCTACTGTTCTATTTATGACTTTTATTGTTTGCAATCTTGCTCTAATATAATTTCTACCATATTTCTAAATATCCATTTGATCTCCCTTTAAGAAAAAAAAATAGTACGAAGCCTTATTCCTATGTCAGAAATTTAGCCTCAACTCTCAAGATCACACTAAACTCTTTGGGCTCATAATTTTGGATCTCATTAGCAACCTTGCAAGGAAGTAAAAATAATGGCATACAATATGCAAGCTATCTGGACAGATAATGAATAATTCTAAGTATTTATCATCATCCTTTAAGTCATTCCTTTGAACATTAAGTTCTTCAATTTCATTCAAGAGCATTCTCTCCATATAATTTACTTAAGCTGGATCCATAACAATCAAATGCAGAATGCCCTTGATTTATTCTCTTTCACAGATGAAAGTCGTCTCATGAAAGGTTATTTATGTTTAGTTTAGGGACAAAAAAAAAACAATGAATGGTTCTTTCAATCTTTCTCACTCATACTTTCACTGTGTCAGTCTCTGAATATAGTTAGACAGCTGGAGTGGCCAGACTCGTGGAAGGATGACAACATAGTTGAATTTTAAATACCCTTGGGGATAATAAGATAAATTAGGTAGTATGTGTTTTCAGAGGATATCATGCTCAACAATTCACTCTGTGTAATATCATTTCCATGATCATCTACACAATTATGGCACAAAATAGGAAGCTTTAACAGAAAATAGAGAAACTAGAAAAATGAAAGCACTGAATCTGTTAATACAGACATTCCTATTTTATGGAATTTAAGCTGCAGTAACCCTCTTCCACTGCCACATAAATAAAATAACTTTCCTCAGTGTACATTATTCGAAACTGTTTTGATGCCCTAAGATTTTAAGATTTTTTTTCATATTTTCAAACAGAGATTAGTCTTTCTGATGCCCTTATCCCCAGAGTTATCATCATCTATTTGCTCTCTTTTCTTAAGACTCTTTTTAAACAAGATCCAGTCTTCCCTGTTCCTTCAAAATCTTTCTCCCAGACAAGAGCAAATTTAATTGTCATTCAAATTAATGACTCCAGCTACCAACTGTTAGAAATCATGACATATGAACTATGGTTATTCTTGTGTATTGTTTTTTGAAACGTATAGTTTAGTATTGTTTGGTTACTAAGGAAATTAATTAGGCTGGCAAAAAATTTAATCTCTTAAATCCAATTTTGCTTTTCTATTAGTTTGTATTTCTTCTCAGATTACTTTCTACTCCAATCCTCTTTTCTACACACAAAAAATATCTTCTTTCTGCAAGTTTGAAGAGAAAATTTTTCTTAGACATGATTGTCTTATTTGTATTACTATTTTAAGTATATTATCACATACACACATCTAAAAATAGACATTTCCTCAAAAATCAGTTGAAAAATTCAAATAAACTGGAAAAGTCAGGAAGTAGATAATACTCTCTACGTGTCCAGAGTGAAATGTATTCCAGAGCTATGATAAAACCTAAAATTTGTGAAGGATGAATGAGGCAAGAAGAGTACAACTAAAGATAACTGGTTGAAAGCAATCACTGAAATTTATACGACCACACCATTCAATAGGCAATTTGTTTAGTTTTAAAGAAATTCTAGAAAATTACACCTTTAAAAATTCATCAATACCTAAATGACAAAAGACAAAATTTATTAATAGTATCAAGGTCACCCCAAGTTAGGTTTATCAAATTCACCATTTGGTAGTTTTATGGCAACAGAAGAATAGCAAATTGTATGCACTATACACAGTGACCTGAAGAATGTAAATATCACTGGTTTGCTGCACTGACCCAACGAAAGTGTATCTGAAATCAGTATTCTCTATTTAGACTGAGCCAGTCCCTTGCTGAATTCTCTGAAAACGTGAAAGGGTCAGTGGCTCAGTCAGTTCTTTATGACACTTTGCGATCCCAAGGACTATAACCTGCCAGGCTCCTCTGTCCATGGGATTCTCCAGGCAAGATTACTACAGTGTTGCCATTTCTTTCTCCAGGNTGAGAGTTGGACTACAAAGAAAGCTGAGTACCAAAGAATTGATGCTTTTGAACTGTGGTGTTGGAGAACACTTTTAAGAGTACCTTGGACTGCAAGGAGATCCAACCAGTCTATCCTAAAGAAAGTCAGTCCTGAATATTCATTGGAAGGACTGATGCTGAAGCTGAAACTCCAATACTTGGGCTACCTAATTCAAAGAACTGACTCACTGGAAAAGACCCTGATGCTGGGAAATTTGAAGGTGGGAGGAGATGGGGACGACAGAGGATGAGATTGTTGGATGGCATCAAGGACTCAAAAGACATGAGTTTGAGTAAACTCTGGGAATTGGTGATGGATAGGGAAGCCTGGCATGCTGCAGTCCATGGGATTGCAAAGAGTCAGACTTGAATGAGTGACTGAACTGAACTGATTCTTTCTAAAATTCAAAATTACAATATAGAATGCTACTTCTCTAGTGTCCATGAACTTGATGATTCATTATTCTGGAACACTGAGGTCCTAGTGATTTTAGAACATTTTGGGAGTACTTTTTATATTTTGTTCTACCATAAATTGTTTACTATTTATCTTTCTTTTCTATGTCCTACATTTTTCTAGATTGCAACTAAACTATAAGCCTTTTAACAATAGAAAACCTGTGTTTTTCAGAGGCAAGCGTGAATTGCCAAATTACTGGTTTTCAGGATACAATTCTACTCAATTTACTTTGCAATTAAATCGGTTTCTCCTTAAAGATACATGCATAATATAAGCTTTAGCTTAGAAAAATTTCAGGCAGTTTTAAAAATAATTTAAGAGTAAAATTCTGTTAATTTTGGATAGTGGAGGTATTTAGACACATTTTATTCTTGATCCCATTTACCAGACACCCACTGAAAACTCATTCTAAGCCATGCAATACAGCATCTATATGTCCATTCTTATCCCCCAACTTTCCTTCAGCAGCACAGTTGGTGAGATTAGACATGTAAATAAAAGGTTAAATAATAAAAATATAAACAGATTTTACTATCCAGTATATGATGGAGACAAACCTAAGCAGCTTTAATAAACAGACTTCAAAGATCAGATCATATCTACTTCTTGCTATATGAGCTCTCCAACAGCCTTAAGTAAAAAGAAATAACATTCAGTCATAAACAAACTTGCCACTTCATTTATTTTTATGGTCATGGCCTTAGGATTCAAAGCCTGAGCTATTAGTCTAGGATATTACAAAGTACAATTATATATTAAAGAAATTTTTAAAAAGACAGATGGTTTTTATGCTTCATTGATGCAAACAACTGATCTTCCTGTGGAATCCCAAATGATATCTTTTCCTGAACTACTTACTGATAAATATAGATTGCAACTGATCATAAAAAAATTAATGTCTCAAAATCCTCAGAGTATTAAAATGTTTACTTTTTTCAACTACCCATTCAGTATATTTTCTGAACATACAAGCATGCATATGTAGAACAGTATAAAATATTAATATTTTCATGTGTCTCAGAGCAGACAGAAGAGCACAGCAGGAGAAAATCAATGAAGCAAGACTTCTAACTTCCTTCTATGCCAATCATTTTTGCAGGAACATTTATCTTTCAGGCATTTGGGGAAATTTTCCTTTCTGTCTGGCTTCCTTTGTCCTCATAGGAAGTGAGAGAAAAGTAGGAAAAATAATGTTTATTTGAGCAAAAGCCAGTTTGAGGGAACCAAGAAAAAGAAATGACTTTTATTTTTTATTTTACTTTGTAACTTCTGTGCTCAGTCAGAATGAGAATATCTGTGTTTACTTAATACTACCACAAATTATAACTAAAAAAGCGGCCAGTTTTTATACATTCCTCCAGTTCTAAGTTAATTTCACTTGACAAGATGAACTTTAGCCTAGGAATCTAATAACTATTTCTAAGAGAAGCTTCTATCCATTACATATCCCCTTAGAGTAACAAAATGTTAAGCTTCAGAACTTACATCTCAGAGATGAGAAAACTCCATCCTGGAGAATAAGTACATTATCCAATATTATATGATGATTTAATATTATGACTCAGAAACTGATCTCCTATCACTCACCTCACGATTCTAACCTGGATGAAATACACTGCACAAAGAACATTTCCTGAGAAACTGTGGAAGTAAGAGCAGAGAGACAAACAAAAACAAAACCGTAAAAAGATAGTTCAGTGTTCAGTTCAGTCGCTCAGTCGTGTCCGACTCTTTGCGACCCCACAAACCGCAGCATGCCAGCCCTCCCTGTCCATCACCAATTCCCAAAGTCCACCCAAACCCATATCCATTGAGTTGGTGATGCCACCCAGCTATCTTATCCCCTGTTGTCCCCTTCTCCTCCTGCTTGCAATCTTTCCCAGCATGAGGGTCTTTTCAAATGAGTCAGCTCTTCACATCAAGTGGCCAAAGTATTGGAGTGTCAGCTTCAACATCAGCCCTTCCAATGAACATCCAGGACTGATCTCCTTTAGGATGGACTGGTTGGATCTCCACACTATCCAAGGGACTCTCAAGAGTCTTCTCCAACACCAGAGTTCAAAAGCATCAATTCTTCTGCCCTCAGCTTTCTTTATAGTCCAACTCACACATCCATACATGACCACTGGAAAAACCATAGTCTTGACTAGACGGACCTTTGTTGGCAAAGCAATGTCTCTGCTTTTTAATATGCTGTCTAGATTGGTCATAACTTTTCTTCCAAGGAGTAAGCGTCTTTTAATTTCATGGCTGCAATCACCATCTATCATCTGCTTATGAAATTCATTTTTTCCATTTGTATTATCAGTTTCTCCCTCTCTACTAGATTATTTATAAAGGCAAACAAATCTTTATTAAGCAACAAGAGTAACATCAGCACAAGATGTTAGAGTAACTAAATTTTCCCACAACCTCATATTTCTCCACCCTCTTTTCTCTGCTTCTTAGTTAAAATAATCTTTTATGGCTCCTGCTTTAGTTTACAGTCTTTTCAAAACCAACTCTAACTCTGCTTCTGATCTCAACATTCTCTTCATTTGATTCTTCTAATCATGAATGACTTCTTGCTGCCAAATTCCATGATCATTTCTTTGATTATTTCTGAACAATCTCTATTCCCCTGAGGTCAGTACTTTATCCTTCCTAAGACATGTTCTTCTTTAGGATTTCTTAACACTACACTATTTTCCCTATTCCATTCATAGCTTCTTATTCGGCTCCTTTACTGGGTGCTATAAATACTGTGATGTCCCAGAATTCTGTTCTATATGCTTTCCTCTTCTTTGTGTATGCCCTCTCTTCAAGGCTCTGGCTTTCACTAATATCAATGTGCTGAAGACTCTGAACATGGTCTCAGAAGGGTGTCCGTTATCTAGATTTGTATACTGTCATCTCTACCTCTCTACTGGTAAGGATAATAGTCATGAAACAATGTAAAATAATTCATACAGTATTCCTGAGTTTTGTTTCTAAACCCATTCCTTCCTGAGCATTTAATCTGAGTAAATAACACTATAATCTGAACATCTGAACAAGCCAATATCTCAATTATTTTTCAATTTGAGATTTTCTTTCACTTTCTACTTCACATTCTAACTCCAATGCCTGGTCCCATTGACTTTATCCAAGAAAGAAAAAATATTTACAACCCAAATACATCTACTTTTCTCTGTCTTCATTCAGTTCAATTGCTCACTCATGTCTGACTCCTTGTGACCTGATGGATTGCAGCACGCCAGGCCTCCCTGTCCATCACTAACATCCAAAGTTTACTGAAACTCATGTCCATTGAGTCAGTGATGTCATTCAACCATTTCATCCTCTGTCATCCCCTTCTCCTCCCGTCTTCCAGCTTTCCCAGAAATAGGGTCTTTTCCAGTGAGTCAGTTCCTCGCATTAGGTGGCCCAAATATTGGAGTTTCAACATCATTCCTTCCAATGAATATTCAGGACTGACTTCCTTTAGGATGGACTGGTTGGATCTCCTTGCTGTCCAAGGGACTCTTGGGAGTCTTCTCCAACACCACAGTTCAAAAGCATCAATTCTTCCATGCTCAGCTTTCTTTATATTTCAACTCTCACATCCATACACAACTACTGGAAAAAACAGAGCTTTGACTAGACATTACTTTGTTGGCAAAGTAATGTTTCTGCTTTTTAATAAAGTGTCTAGGTTGGTCATAACATTTCTTCCAAGGAGTAAGCATCTTTTAATTTCATGGCTGCAGTCACCATCTGCAGTCATTTTGGAACCCCAAAATAAAGTCTGTCACTGTTTCCATTGTTTCCCGATCTATTTGCCATGAAGTGATGGGACCAGATGCCATGATTTTAGTTTTCTGAGTGTTAAGTTTTAAGCCAACTTTTTCACTCTCCTCTTTCACTTTCATCAAGAGTTGTGTCATCTGCATCTGATTTTATTGATATTTCTCCCAACAATCTTGGTTCCAGCTTGTGCTTCATCTAGTCTTCATTGCCACTTTGATTATCTCTCATCTGCCCAATGAGATAACATTCTATGGGTCTCTTTGCCTATATCTCCTCTACAATTAATTTTCCACGTATAGCTAGAGTGATTTTGTTTTAAATACAACTCACATTTTGTCACTTTCTCATTTTCTTAAAATCTTCCAATAGCTTTCCATTACACCTAGAATAAAATTCAAATACTTACTGTGATTTTGAAAAGCTTTATTCTATTCACCTCTACAACTTCACCTTCTACTTTTCCAGGTTTTCTCTGGATACACTGGGCTTCTTCATTTTTAATTCAGTTTTCCTTTTAACTCTCAAGCATATTCAAATTCAGTTCCTTTGCATGAACAATAATAATAGCTAAGATTTATTGAACTATAATAATGGCTAACATTTATTAGACAATTAACTGTGTATCAAATACTAATCAAAACACTTGGCATATGTTTTATATAATTCTCCCAATAACTGTTTAAGTTAGGTATTATTACTGCTGTTACCCACCAGACACTGAGAGGTTACCAACTGTTCAAGACCCCCAGGGAGTAAGTAATAAAATCAGGATTCAAATCCAGGCAGATTTCTTAAACCATGCCTCCAATTACTTTAGAATCCTGCATTCCTCTAATTGATTCATGGTCTAAACATATCTCTCTTCAAGGATCCATAGTTTCCTGCTTGTCAATTAGATCCCAAATTAAATATCACCTTCTTTGAAAGGTATTCCCTACCCACCCATCTAAAGCAGTTCCCCTGTCCCTCTTTATCAAATTACTCTACTTAAATGTACACTAAATTTATTCTTATCTGATCTATTAGCTAGGTTGCTTATTTTTCTTTTATTTGCTCACTCTTCCCATCAAAATGTAAGCTTCATCAGAACAGGTGTTATGTCTTTCTCATCACTGTCTTTCTCATCATCCTCTGTTCAATTCAGTGGCTCATTCAGGTCCAACTCTTTGTGACCCCATGGACAGCATCACGCGAGGCTTCCCTGTCCATCACCAGTTCCCAGAGCTTACTCAAACTTATGTCCATTGTGAAGGTGATACCATCCAACCATCTCATCCTCTGTCATCCCCTTGTCCTCTGGCCTTCAATCTTTCCCAGCATCAGGGTGTTTTCCAGTGAGTCGGTTCTTCGTATCAGGTGGCCAAAGTATTGGAGTTTCAGCATTAGTCCTTCCAATAAATATTTAGGACTGATTTCCTTTAGGATGGACTGGTTGGATCCTCTTGCAGTCCAAGGGACTTTCAAGAGTCTTCCCCAATACCACATTTCAAAAGCATCAATTCTCCCATGCTCGTCTTTCTTTATAGTTCAACTCTCACGTCCATACATGACTACTGGAAAAACATAGCTTTGACTAGACTGACCTTTGTTGGCAAAGTAATGTCTCTGCTTTTTAATATACTGTCTAGGTTGGTCTTAATTTTTCTTCCAAGGAATAAGTGTCTTTTAATTCCATGGATGCAGTCACCATCTGCAGTGATTTTTGAGCCCCCCAAAATAAAGTCTGTCACTGTTTCCCCATCTATTTGCCATGGAGTGATGGGACCAGATGCCATGATCTTAGTTTTATGAATGTTGAGTTTTAAGTCAACTTTTTCACTCTCCTCTTTCACTTTCAAGAGGCTGTTTAGTTCTTCTTCACGTTCTGCAATAAGTATGGTGTCATCTGCATATCTGAGGTTATTGATATTTCTCTCGGCAAAGCAATCTTGATTCCAGCTTGTGATTCATCCAGCCCAGCATTTCGCATGCTGTACTCTGCATATAAGGCAAATAAGCATGGTGACAGTATACAGTCTTGACATATTCTTTTCCCAATTTGGAACCAGTCTGTTGTTTCATGTCTAGTTCTAACTGTTGCTTCTTGACCTGCATACAGATTTCTCAGGAGGCAGTAAGGAGCTCTGGTATTCCCATCTCTTGAAGAATTTTCCATAGTTTTTTTTGTGTGTGTGATCCACATAGCCAAAGGCTTTGGCATCTGGAACTCTCTTGCTTTTTCAATGATCCAACAGATGTTGGCAATTTGATCTCTGGATCCTCCGCTTTTTCTAAACCCAGCTTGAAATTCTGGAAGTTCATGGTTCGCATACTGTTGAGGCCTGGCTTGGAGAATTTTGAGCATTACTTTGTTAGCCTGTGAGAGGAGTGCAATTGTGTGGGTGGTTGAGCATTTTTTATGATTGCCTTTCTTTGAGACTGGGATGAAAACACCTTTTCCAGTCCTGTGACCACTGCTGAATTTTCCAGATTTGCTGGCATAGGAGTGCAGCACTTTCACAGCATTATCTTTTAGGATTTGGAATAGCTCAACTGGAATTCCATCACCTCCACCAGCTTTGTTCAACAAAACAAAAGTGAATTCTTCACTTGAAGTGTACTTTTTACATTAATACTACAAAAACTAGTTTACTGAAAGGCTGTCACTTTGGGATTAAAACTTGTGGTGGGCTGAGCTCAAATTCCTAATGGTACCAGAAAGACAAAGACAATGGTACCAGAAAGATATACAGAGAAAAATCAAAGTACACAAAACACAAATTTCTTAAGGGTTTATAGGATCTTCCCTGGCCAGATTAGATACAAAACATTTTTATTTGAAACCAGAGCTAACACAGTTTCACAGGCATATTTTTTAAATGCTTTTCATCTAATTTATAAACCTATTCACTGAAATCTCCCAGAGTTAAATGTATATTGATTTACAAGATAATAGACATAAGTTACTTTCACACAGATAAGACCACTACCCTTATCAAGTGTTGTTAGATATAATAAGAAATATAACTTCATTAAACTTATCCTTTCAAGACTCTCACCTTCATTTTTTACAGAAAACAAAACATGGGAGATTAGTTGAATCTGCTTGTTTCTATGTTTGACCATTCATGGGTATGTTCTGAAGAAGAGTACAGGTAAATGTGGCTTAAAATGAGATAAATTTCTAGTATCTAAGAAGCCTGTGTTAATGAAAGAAGTGTTATTATATAGTTCAGTACCCATGGCTGAATTTCTATAAATTTTATTTATCATCAACAGATACTTAGTGCACTCAATGCTACATCTATTTTTCTCCAAATAGTTTTGGTCTAATAAATTCTACCTAACTTTCCTTGCCAGTGGAATTCAAAAAAGGAAAAGAGGAGCAGAAAGGATAGCATGTAAACAATCATTTTTTGAGAAGCTAGAACCTATGAACCTCTTTTGTCTTCCTGTTCACCTTATACCCTCAGTATCTAGCACAGTCTTGGTACATAGTAAATTCTCAGTAAATGGTTGCTTAAAAATACTTATTTCATATTTAAATCATAACTATTTATTTCACCCTCAATCATATTTCAGAGAAAAATTCTACTGCTGCAAGAGGAAAACAAAGTCATTTTTAGTTGAGGTTTAGAAGGTTTTAACCTCTGGTGTAATTCCTTTCTTAATTCCTCGTCTAAACAGTATAAGGCTTAGCAGTATCTCTTTGCCATATAGATACAACGCTGGGGTAGAGCCAAATGCTTCAGAAGCCAAGATACCCCAAACCACCAAAGTGTTATCAGTTTCTAGAAATGTTGATTCATAAGATTCACGGTGAGAATCCTAGTCCCAAAAAGCATTAAGCCCAGAAAACAACTTAACATCTAAAGTATGCATATGACTGAAGGAAATATGAGCTTGGCATCTTCTTGCTTTGTCCAAGCTATATTTCAGTCTTCAGGCACTGGAGGCCACCTATGGCAACCAGGTTAATTTTGCTGAGAAGACAGGTTAAAAACTCCAGTTTGAGGTTTAGCCTTATGGTCTGTCCATCTAAAATGTTATATTAAACTTTGTAACTACAAAATCTCTATTCACTTTCAGTATCAAAACAGTCTGACATCATCATAATTTATTACTGATTGTGTTACCGTTTGGTCATTTCCTCTGGGTATAAAGTTTTGTGGGGGTGAACATTATCTTACATTTATGTTTCATATTTGGTACATTATATTGGTCTATCTCCAGAACTAATTTAAACTGGCATCTGAGATTCTTTGTATCTTCTTTTTTAAGATCATATAATGTTATTCACCTTTGAAAGATATGTTTAAGACATTTTAATCTAATTATTCCTTCTATAGAGAATAGATATTCAATAGCTGCATATTCTTCCAAGATCATAATCACTTACTATTCTGAAACAAAAAACAGTTCTAGTGGAATCACATGATCAGTACATTTTAGTACAGCTCCTGCAAATGTATTAACCAATGTTATCACTTACTAGCTTAACACTTATATGAAGTGACTGATGAATGTTAAAATTCATAATACGGGTTTTACCTTTTTAAGATAAAAAAAACTATAGAAAAAGAGATTGCATTATTAATTGTAAAACAGAGCAAGAAGTTTAGAGAACATAATTTCAATCTAGTGCTTACAGTACTGAAATCAAATTAAAATGCAGAGGATTCACAGCTTCCAATTCTGAAGAATATTTGCATCTTCAATTTCCAGCTACCTCCTAGACCTGCAAGGAAGCATGGCAAATAAAAATCTAGGAATGATTTTTCAATAGGCAGTATATAAATGTGACTTTTGCTTTTTAATGTCCACTTTTAAGTTTTTGCAACTATATTAACTTTTTAAATTATAATTCAATATTGCATGTGTATGGCTAGAATGAAAAGCAACAGTCACCTCCTCTGCACCCACTGGCACAAACAGGTTAGAGGAAGAATTTCAAAATGGCAACCACCAGCATTGGCCTCAGCAAGGTAGCCTGAGATTGCAAAATTGCTCCCACTGGTGTCTCAGTCCACAAGTAGTATCCCAATTGCTTTACACATCTCCAGAAGATGCTTAAAGATCAGGAAGTGGATCCTCTTCACCTATGGTCCATGAACTTTTTAATCTGGTGCTTTGTTTTTCTCTTGTCAAGAGGCCTCTTCTACCCATCTCAATGCTGTCCTCTTAACCTTTGTTGTGAAGGCTCTGTTCATTCAGCTTTCAGATCCCTTTCCAAGGGAATAATACTCCATTGGAACTATTCCATATGTAGTTGCTGATTTGCTGTATCCATGGAAGAAGGCGAGTTCAGGATCTTCCTGCACTGCTATTTTCAGTGTTCTTAGATGCTGAGTCCCTTTTCTTCAAAGCAGAGCAGCTCCATCCTCAGCTCTTATCTCCTTTGCATAGATATGATTGCATCTCATTTAATCCTACACCTTTAATTAACTACCATTCTCCATCACTTTCTGCCTTCTAGAAATTTATTAAAAATTTCTTCTCCTCTCACCGCTTTTGTACGATTCTCTCTTTGCTTTGACCCCCGCCCCCACATTTTACTTCTTTGCCATCATTTTGATGAGATCTTGCAAAATAAAGGCAATAAAAGCACTATTATCTATGTCAGTTACTTTTCATATTTCACCTACATTTGATATTTATATTTTGTTCAATGAAATAATTTGTTGTTCACACCTAAGGAGGAAGCCACATATTTTACTTTGTGGTGTTTTCTTAGTAAAAGGGATGTCTTTCTATCTATCTCAACGTACATATACTTTAAATTTTCATGCACTTTTATCATCTGTGCATTTACAAATATTTATGTAAGCCACTGTTAAAGATTATATAGCTTTCACTTATTGAATGCATTCGGAGAATACATTCAACTTATACTTTTTCAGGATACATTTGGGGCTTCCCACATGGTGCCACGGTAAAGAATCTTCCTGCAATGCAGGAGACCTGGGTTCATTCCCTTGGTCAGGAAGATCCCCTGGAGTAGGAGATGACAACCCTCTCCAGTATTCTTGACTAGAAAATGTCATGGACAGAGGAGCCTGGCCGGTTACGGTCCATGGGGCTGCAAAGAGTCAGACACGACTAAGCACAACCCAGGATATATTTACCTTTTTCTAGTTCAAACTGATACATTTTTCTCACATACTCTTCATGAGTTTATACCAACTTGAGCTAATAGGTTTAATCAACGATCTTGCTATTCAATATAGATAATGCCACTCGACTTCTGATTGGCTCAGTTTATCCAATCTTGGGAAATTATAAAGTAACTCATTTATATAAATGTACAAAGATGCTATCACATCTAGTTTCTCAAAAAAAAAAAAAAAGAAGAAATATCTTCAGCTTAGACTTTATAAAAAGCTGGAGATTACTTACTGTGTAGTTATCAATGAAGTAATAGAATAAAATATAGTTATAATTTATCATCTTTATAGCTGCATCCTTAGTATTCTGCCAGTTATAAATTATTCTTATGATTAACATACATAGAGAAAAATTAGCCAAGATAAGCCCTAAGCTACAATTAGTTTTGCCGTTTATTTGCTTTGGGGAAATGTTCTTTTCTTTCCAAACACACAGGAACCAACAGGTACTAAGGAGAATTTTATCAATTCTAAGGACAGGCAGATGTGGATAAGCAGCATGGGCCATATAGAACAATTTTTTAAGTGGAAAAAAGAACAGAAAGGAAAAAGTGGTATAAATAATAGGAAATATTTGTTTGTTTAGACCAAAGTCAACATTGATAGACACTCAGAATGTGTATGGTAAATTACTTTTAAATTTTGCTGTTAAAAAAAATTTCACAAAATGCCTGGGTTCCTTTTTCATTTAGACTTTGGCACTGATGATGTCTAAGCTCTTCCTAAGATTTTACTCATAACTAAGGTGATAAAAATTATAATTTTTCAGCAAAATTAATTTTTATCATTTATTATATCAACCGATACTCTGTCTTTCATGGCATGGGATGACAGGGTCTGAGGGCTTGACTTTTGAGAGATTTTTTTCCCTTGTACTAAAGCTTAGGGCTGCTCTACCAGACTTAAAGGCATTTTACCCTTCAAAACTTTACCTCATTCAGGCAGACTGTGATTACANCGATACTCTGTCTTTCATGGCATGGGATGACAGGGTCTGAGGGCTTGACTTTTGAGAGATTTTTTTCCCTTGTACTAAAGCTTAGGGCTGCTCTACCAGACTTAAAGGCATTTTACCCTTCAAAACTTTACCTCATTCAGGCAGACTGTGATTACAGTGTTATTATTACATTCTATAAAAATAACTTTCACAGGAGCTGCTCATTTACCAGTAGAAACTGAAAGTCAGCTTACAGAATTCTTTCTGGCTTATAAAGATAGTCCAAAGTCTCAAAGCATGAAGAGAGAGGGTCAGGTGAGGGGAAGCTGAGCTGAAGATCAGGTAAACAGGTCCATCAGGTAAACAGGTCCATCAGGTTAACTTTTCTGACTACTTAGAAACAGCAGCTGAATTGGTAAAATGATTTTCTTCATTTATTTCTGTCCAAATTATAGAAATAATTTCTCATTTTAAAACTCCACACTGGATTTACAGCACTGAAAAGCCACTACTTGTGATTCAAATTATAGTTAAATCTTAGCACCCAACATGAATGATCATTTATTTAGAATAAGTGATATTAATTCTCTTTCTTTTGTTTTAGAATTCATTTCTTTGCTGTTGGTGTAAATATGTGTGTTGGAATCACTGGCCATTTTCACCCAACATGTTTATATTACTCTATTTTCAGCCTGTGGCAAACTGATGAAAATCACAGGCCCAATTACAGTCAAGACATCTGGAACCCGATTTGGTGCTTGGATGACAGATCCTTTAGCATCTGAGAAAAATAACAGAGTATGTTGCTTCCTCAAATACCTTCCCTTAGAATTATGTTTTATTAAATTTTATGTCTACTAGACTATTCACTTGTTTTCAAGGACATCAATTGCTACTTGAAAAATACTATACTTACTGTTTGCAAATATTTTCAGTTTGATAATATTAACATATGTACAGATATATGTCAAACTTACTTTAGTAAATGTTAACATATGTACAGATATATGTCAAACTTACTTTAGTAAATGTTCTATCCTATATTTTATCAGTATAGTGAGCCTAATTTTTATTGGTTTTAAACCTGTTTTATGCTTTTAAAAGGCTAATTATAAACGGACAAAATTCTCCATATACTCCTTCTATAATTTGCTCCTTAGTGAAAAAAAAAAAAAAAAAAAAA
>SJYV01047594.1:0-35419 GCA_006410875.1 Neotragus pygmaeus | reverse complement strand
AAATCACCCATAAACTCTTTTTATAATTTCTCCATCAGAGAAAAAAAAAAAAAAAAAAAAAACACTGAATAAGTAAAAATCTCAAGAGTTAACCAGTTCACTAAACAAGCCATATATTCCTAGAATCTAGGGGTAATTTTAAAGAAAACATTGCTGAAACTTTAAGGGTATTTGGCAATATCCATATTAAGAAAATCAATGTATTAGAAACATACCATGGTTCTATCAATGTTCTATCACTGAACTCAGTATACATTAGGATTCTCAAGAGTTATATCCAAACAAGTTATATCCAATGACGTTTAGTAGCTTAATTAGTAAAATTATTTCATTAACAGGTGGTTGTACCTATAGGCTGATCCAATGAACAATTATTACTTGAAGGTTCTGTGGTGTCCATAAAGGGAAAACAAGTTGAATGTACAAAATTAGACCATATATTTTTCAGAGCAAGGAGTGGAACAAATAAATTTTCCAAATGTGATGATTTTTGCGATTATCTAATCAAGTTGATCAGGTAAATGAACAAAGTGATGTGTTTTGCATTGATATATGGTTCACTTAGTGATAAGCACCAAATGATCAAAAATTTTTTAAAGGACAAAAAAGCAAATCAATTTCAAGGCGGTACACTGTTATTGTCCATGTAGGCCATGCCACTGTTTTTTGTCAAAGTCTGCAGTACTATCACACTGTAGCAGGTAAGTGGAAAGACAACGTTCCAGGACCTGAGAATGAAAATAGCAATATGTCCTGATTCTTACTGTCTTTATTTTGGAATTTTCAAAAACGTATATAGTTTAATTATTCCATTTTCCCCCTTTTTTTCCAGGTTTGGTACATGGACAGTTATACCAACAATAAAATTGTCCGTGAGTACAAATCAATTGCTGACTTTGTCAGTGGGGCTGAATCAAGAACATACAACCTCCCTTTCAAATGGGCAGGAACTAACCATGTTGTCTACAATGGCTCACTCTATTTTAACAAGTATCAGAGTAACATCATCATCAAATACAGCTTTGATATGGGGAGAGTGCTTGCCCAACGAAGCCTGGAATATGCTGGTTTCCACAACGTTTACCCTTACACATGGGGTGGGTTCTCTGACATCGACTTAATGGCTGATGAAATTGGGCTGTGGGCTGTGTATGCAACTAACCAGAATGCAGGCAATATTGTCATCAGCCAACTTAACCAAGATACACTGGAGGTGATGAAGAGCTGGAACACTGGCTATCCCAAGAGAAGTGCAGGGGAATCCTTCATGATCTGTGGGACACTCTATGTCACCAATTCCCACTTAACTGGAGCCAAGGTGTATTATTCCTATTCCACCAAAACCTCCACATATGAGTACACGGACATTCCCTTTCATAACCAATACTTTCACATATCCATGCTTGACTACAATGCAAGAGATAGAGCTCTTTATGCCTGGAATAATGGTCACCAGGTTCTATTCAATGTCACCCTTTTCCACATCATTAAGACTGAGGATGACACATAAGCAAATGTAATTTGTTGTCATCAATCTAAAGTGTCATTTGTGATCAGCTGTATAGGACCCCTTCTGTTTTCTCTTTATTATAACTTTCATCATTTATCCAAAGCACTTTTTATTATAAAGTTGGTGTTTCAAAAAACATCTGAACTTGTATAAATTAACCTGTTGGAAACACATCTCAACTTCTTAATTTACAAGGCCTATCATGTCCTTGTCATGAAAAGCACTAAAAGAGCTTAAGTGGCTAAAGTCATAGTTTTACAAAAGATTAATGATCTGCCTTATATTAGATTCAGAGATTAATGGTGGCTTAAATGCATGAATGTCTTTTTTTTTTTAATCTGTCATTTTTTACTGTGTTTTGCTCCACATCAGAAAATATTTTGGTAGGAATTAGGGGAAAAAACACTTTCCCTTCATTTATTTCTAAAACAGATTTAAAGATCTTATTTATATGAGAAAATAATATTAATCATTTTGCTGTTATACGATTCTCTGATGCGGTGCTGTACAGTCATTTTTAAATCTCTTGCTAACATTTATTGGCAATACGTATTTCTACCATTGTAACCACCATTGTGCAATTGTATCTCTTCACTTCTGTGAAAGTAAGTAATATTTTTTATAAAATACACTGAAGTTTAATCTCAGTAATCATTATGGGTCACTTTTCAAGAGTGGTCAAGAAAGAAGTATCTTCTCAACCTACTCCTTTACATAAGCATTATAACCTAAAAAGAAAATCAAGCCAGATCTCTTACATAGATTCTTTATTTTACCCCAAGTTTATTGGATCACTGACATGGAATCCTAAAACTGATTCATAAGGATGAGCTACTCTGTTCACTCCACTGGAAGCAACCCATATAGTTGCTTGCAAAGATGCAGCTTGGTTACAACTGGACTTGACTCTACTCATTTATTACACATTCAAATTTTGTTCTTATATAATTAAGTATATTAATGTTTTAACTTAAATTTCACATACAACTGGCAATAATTAACTCCTTATGTAAGGATTCTAAAAGTACATGAAGCACGTATGAAAACTCTTAAAATTAAATTTTGTTAATGTCATCTAGACTTATAAATTCTGAAAAGCTGTTGGCAAGATTTGTACAAAAGAAAATTGGAAAACGGGAGTTGCCCAAGTGGTTTAAATGTTTAAATAATCAATTCAGAACACAAGAGGGGAAGACAACCCATTGTTGCCCTGATTCATTGTGTGCAGAAGTGGTATAATCAAAAAAACAGAGCTTTAATAATCTTATGTTAATAACACCAAAAACATAATCAATATATATGAAACATGTCACTGTGTTTGGATGTACTTTCTACATACTTAAGGCAGTTTTATGGAAACCAGTGTGGGTTGGTTTTACAATTTAAAAAGTATATTCTATAATAAACAATATATAACTTAAATTGTTGTAAATGTTTAGTTCACATATACATAATATCATCATTTCCTTTGTAAAGTAAGGATATAATAAATCAGATAAGGCATTGTATAAAGAAATAATTCTTAAGAGTAATTCATTTCAAATGTCACAAGTAAAATATCATTCTCAAATATCTTACCATAAAAATTTTAGGAAGAGAAACTCAATTTTGAAATTGTTAAAATTTAACAATTTCTTTTTTTTAACCTACAAAAATATATTAGCATGATTTACTGACGATTCTGTGTTCTTTTGCAATGCTGTCTTCTCTTTGAAACATTTACATATGTTCTCCTCTGCTTTTGAGAGTTAGAAAATTTAGGGGACTCACTTGTCATTGTACACACACTACAAAAATTTTAAGCCAATATTTTGTACATCAAGAGTTTGTATGAAGAAAGTCAATTTCAGAAATGAATGAATTTTTAGTAGATGGCCACTGGTGGATATCTGGGTCTCCATTACTTCCAAAGAAATAATGTAATATGATATCATGTAAATTCAAAACTTGGATGTTCAGAGTTTCTCTGTGAGATGTACGGCTTGTAGAGCACTTTATTGTTTTCTATGGCAGAGTTCATCACCATATCCAGTTATAGTGTACGTGCTGCTAGAGCAAGCACAGACTTTACTACTGTCACTACAATGGGGGTAATATAGGTTTAAAAGTGTGATTTGCATTAAACACAGTTTAAAAGTGTTTTCTTAATAAATTATCAGTTTGTGCCTGAAATAAATAAGAACTTACTCTAATCACTGTTTTTTTTTAACGTCCAACAAATAAATTTTATGAGGGAAACACTGACTATTTTAAAATCATACTTGTTATTCAATCAGTAAAGAAATCCAAGCTCAGAAAGTTTTAATTCTAAGTGAACTGTATAACTGGTATTTTTCTGAATTAACAGGATCATTAACAAACTTCTATGTCATTTAAATAATAATATGATCATGGTCTGACTGTGTTTGTGTGACATTTGTTTTTGTGGTACTTGAATCATAATACTACTTGCACATGCACTTATATTTATGCCTTCAGAAAATGACAGTGTGTTAGAGAAAGAAAAAGAAAATAATAAGTGTCCATATGCAACATTTCATATAGTGATAAGGTTGTGATAAGATTTATCATAAACTCAAAATCTCTATCTATGGTTCCTATCACCATATTTATATATTTCATCTTTATAATTCATAGTATTTTCTCTGATGAAATCTTATTTTCATAAAATTGATTTTTAGTACTATCAAGAAAATAGTCTTCAGATCTGAAAGTACCATCAAAAGTACAACTCTTTCAAACAGAAGAATTATTTTAAAAGCATAAATATAAAGTTGTACTTATGTTCATCAACAAATGAAACTAGTCGCTTTTCTACTAAGATAAATTTTACATGTTTTAAATTCTTTAGGTTTATTCTACTTAAATAGGTTTTTTAAAACCCCTATCTGGTTTCCTTAGCACTCAGGATTATCCATTTTTTTCTGAAAAAGCTAAATCTGAATGCAACTGCCAGCAAAATTAAAAGTATCCCTTCAAGTTAGAACAAATACGAAAAACCAACACTGTATAGTTTCTAAAAGCCAAGCTTTCTAGAAATATGTGCACTTTAAAAAAGAATCAAAAATGGCACCCTTTTGGTAGAAACCAACATAATACTGTAAAGCAATTATCCTTCAATTACAAATAAATAAAATTTTAAAATGACATCTTGCTAACTTGACAAGGTAGGTATGATTGTGTACTTTACTAATGTACAATCTGAGTTCTTATATGACAATATAAAATAATGTCAGTTTATAGATAAAGCATATTTTTCCTCTCCATCATCACATGATAAGTGGACCATGAGAAAAGCTACTATAAAGTGGTCTATCTAGCACAATATGCAAGGAATCAGTAATTAAAACTTAGATATGGTAGGATGACACAAAGCCTTAATCTCTGACTTCTCATAGCTACAATCATTTCTGGAAAGGCTCAGAGGCACTGCATATCATTCAGCTTAGTGGGCTGTATCCACACTAAAGTCTAGATCATGGAATGAGTTGTTTCTAAAATTGAGTAAGATCAGCATAAATCTCTCAGCTGATATTTTATCATAATCAATGACTCTTCAGAAAAGATCCTGAGCTTAATAAAATGTGTTCTGTTGAACTGTTGAACTTCTACCAGAAAAAAGCACAATGAAAACATTAGCTTGTGGAGGAAAAACCAACTTCACCAAACTTTTAGTTATTAACTATAAATGATGAACTCCATTGATGACAATCTCTTGAACAAAGAACAGAAAAGTGTTTACTCTACCACATAACCAATCAGAAGGAACTCCTCTGCAAATTGACTTTACCAGGCTGATTTTTTCTGAATCACACCTGAAAACTATGTGATATCCTTCTTCATCAGGTTTAGAAGAATTTAATCATGTCTGCAGTCTGCCTTGTCTCCAAAATATCAAGCTAACTGACAGAAAACATATCCTCTTTCAAGTTCAGTTCACTGATTGCCATATAAGTTTTACAAGTATAAATTAATATTATTTAACATGACTTGAAAATAATATAAAAAGAACATAAATTTGTACCTTGTCATGCGTTCCTAGTACTTTCATAAAAATAACCATCTTAAAACATCACTCATAGTTATAGATATAAAGCAATGTGGTGAATATAAACACATTCTCAGGAATAGAGCTGCAAGAAACCTACTGGTAAATCATACTCATCTATGTCGTTCGGTACCAAGTTACATCCCTAAACTATTTGTTGTTGTTCAAATCCAACACTTTGCAACCACATGGACTGCAGCACGCCAGGCTTCCCTGTCCTTCACCATCTCCCAGAGCTTGCTCAAACTCATGTATATTGAGTCAGTGATGCCATCCAACCATCTCATCCTCTGTCATTCCCTTCTCTTCCTGCTTTCAATCTTTCCTAGCATCAGGGTTTTTTCTAATGAGTCAGCTCTTTGCATCAGGTGGCCAAAGTATTGGAGCTTTAGTTTCATCATCAGTACTTTCAATGAATATTCAGACTTTATTTCCTTTAGGATTGACTGTTTTGATCTCTGTGCAGTTCAAGGGACTCTCAAGAGTCTTCTCCAACACCACAGCTCAAAAGCATCAGCAATTTGGCATTCAACCATTTTTATGGTCCAAATCTCACATCCATACATGACTACTGGAAAAACCATAGCTTTGACTATACAGACTTTGGCAGGCAAGGTAATGTCTCTTCTTTTTATTTTATTTTTTAAACTATATTTATTTTAATTGGAGGGTAGTTACTTTACAATATTGTATTGGTTTTGCCATACATCAACATGAATCTGCTTTTTAATATGCTGTCCAGGTTGGTTATAGCTTTTCTTCCAAGGAGCAAGTGATATCAAGGGACCATTTCAGACAAAATACAAAAGTAGGCACAATAAAGGAAAGAAATGGTATGGACCTAATAGAAGCAGAAGATACTAAGAAGAGGTAGCAAAAATACATGGAAGAACCATACAAAAAAAATCTAAATGACACGAATAACCATGTTGGTATGATCACTCACCTAGAGCCAGATATCCTAGAATGCAAAGTCAAGCAGGCCTTAGGAAGCATCACTATAATCAAAGCTAGTGAAGGTGACAGAATTCCAGCTGAGCTATCTCAAATCCTAAAAGATAATGCTTTAAAAGTGCTGCATTCAATATGCCAGCAAATTTCAAAAACTCAGCAGTGGCCACAGGACTGGAAAATGTCAGTTTTCATTCCAATCCCAAGGAAGGGCAATGCCAAAAAATGTTCAAACTACCACATAATTGCACTCTTTCACATGCTAGCAAGGTCATGCTCAACATCCTCCAAGCTAGGCTTCAAGAGTACATGAAATGAGAACTTCCCGATATAAAGCTGGATTTAGAAAAAAAACAGAGGAACCAGAGATCAAATTGCCAACATTGTTAGATCATAGAAAAAGCTAGAGAATTCCAGTGAAACATCTACTTCTGTCTTATTGACTACACCAAAGTTTTTGACAGTGTGGATCACAACAAACTGTGGGAAATTCTTAAAGAGATGAGAATACCAGACTACCTTATCTGCCTCCTGTGAAACCTGTATCCAGTCAAGAAGCAACAGAACCAAACATGGAACAACAGACTGGTTCAGAATTGGGAAAGGAGTAGATCAAGGCTATATATTGTCACCCTGTTTGTTTAACTTATATTCAGAGTCCATCATGCAAAAGTGCTGGGCTGGACGAAGCACAAGCTGGAATCAAGACTGCCAGGAGAACTATCAATAACCTCAGATATGTAGATGACACTACCCTTACGGCTGAAAGCAAAGAGGATTGATGAAGGTGAAAGAAGAGATTGAAAAAGCTGGCTTAAAACTCAACATTCAAAAAACTAAGATCACAGCAAAGAAATTATCATCCTAGTATTAACAATAATTTTTTTCTTCAGAAGAACTCAAGATTAAGTTGTTGTTTTAAAGATTAAGTTGTCCCCTTAATCTTGAAAACAAAACCAAAAAGCCTCTAATAGGACTTTTTTTTGACTGAGCCAAATCCAATTATTGCTTTGTGACATAGCCTTCAGAGCACATTCTTGCCTGGTCTGCAAGCCATGGTCCTATTATGAGGCCTGTCCTACATCTCCTGGAGTCTGGAAGACATTCTCTTATAATGCTAACACAGCTTTTCAGCAGCACCACTAGAAACTGACTGGAATTAAGCAGAGGTAGTATGCTCCATGAAATTTAACTCCTCTTCTGAAATTAACTAACACAGCAGCAGATCAACAGCAAAAGGAAAGAGTATAACACTTGCCTTGGTCTAGAAGCTACTGTAGTTAAGATGCAAGTAATCAACAGCTACAGGAAATAAAAATAATTTTTAAAAAAAGAACTCATTTTATATATATAGACACATACACACACACAAATAAAATCATGTTGAGTAGAGAATTGAGGCTCCTTCCATCAGTGATATTTTATTTCCCAAGCTACTTTAGAATACATTCAATAACTTCCACCCTAATATGAACCAAAATAATAAAAATAAATATCTGTAATATCTTTATCAAACTCCATTAGAATTTACTCTTGGAAGATTTAGTATACATTGAAAAAGAAGTTAAACATGTCTTTATATAAGTAGTGAATTCTTACACTCAATGACATTGCTGCTCTTCAGGTAAAGTCTGGCCCAGTAAAGTGGTTCAAAGGCATAATTAATTTATTATTAGCTTTTCCTATCATTCTTCCTTAGAAAATGTGGACTAAACAAGTATAACATAAAGAACTTTTCTTTCATTGTACATTGTTTTCTATTTTTCAATGCTGTTTCATTTCTATTTTAAGGTCTTACAACATCCTTATGGAATAGGGAGGGCAAAATATATCATTCTGATTTCACAATCGAGTAAACAAGACATTTATGTTTCAATGTTTATATTTCTTCATAGATATTCCACAGGCACCTCACATTCAATATGTTTCAATCAAAATCCTTATCTTTCCTTCACTTGTCCCACAGTGTATTTTTCCTCCCTACCGTAATTAATAAAAAAAAAACCATTCCATCCACAACCCTGCTTTCTATCACACCTTTCTCTCTTTCAACACACCTTCTCCTTCTATTATCAGATATCTATGATAAACAAATAAAACCTAATCATATGTAAAATCTAAATCAATGCTATTCCAGATATTGGTCTCAAATATTATCTTCTAATTTGTTGGTTTCACTTACGGTTTCCTGCTCTGTTCAGTTAACCTTTGAATCTCCATCTCCATGCCCAAAATCAGATGCCCTGTTTGGAAATACCTCTTTTATCTACTGACCACTTATTATTTCCTACATAAATATACTTTTTGCTTTGGCCAAGGGCCACTTTCATCAGCTATGGATTTATAGAATATCCTCTGATAAAGCAATCTCCCCACTCTCCAAGTCACATTAAAGGATTTTACACTTTTCTTCATAATTCACATTTAAGACTGATATCTTACTCTCTAAATGTCTATTTATCATTCAAAATTCACTTAAAGTACCACCTTATTGTTGAAGCTTATAAAATCTCATTCTCTCAAAGTATTGATCTCATATTATCAAAATTATCACATCACATTCTAATTATTTGGTTTTTTTCAAGTTAGTGTGGACTCCTCAAGCATAGGGCTTCCCAGGTGGCTCAGTGGTAAAGAATCTGCCAATGAAGGAGCTTCAAGAGACACAAGTTTGATCCTTGGGTTGGGGAAAATCCTTGGAGGAGGAAATGGCAACCCACTCCAGTATTTCTATCCTGAAAAATTCCATGGGCATTGATTGGTGGGCTATAATCCATGGGTCTGTACAAAGAGTCCAACATGACTGAGCACACACATGCCTCAAACATAGGGACAATGAGTTATAATCCTTATATTTCCTAGCACAGTGTCTGACACAGAATAATTCCACAATAAGTCATGAGAAACACTGGGCTGGAAGAAGCACAAGCTGTAATCAAGAATGCTGGGAGAAAAATCAATAACCTCAGATATGCAGATGCCACCTCCTTATGGCAGAAAGTGATGAAGAACTAAAGAGCCTCTGGATGAAGGTGAAAAAGGAAAGTGAAAGAGTTAGCTTAAAGCTCAACATTCAGAAAACAAAGATCATGGTCCGATCACTTCATGGCAAATAGATGGGGAAAGAGTGGAAACAGTGGCAGACTTTGTTTTGGGGGGCTCCAAAATCACTGCAAATGGTGACTGCAGCCATGAAATTAAAAGATGCTTACTCCAGGTTCAATGCATGATAATGGATCCTTGGGGCTGGTGCACTGAGAAGACCCAGAGGGATGGTACGGGGAGGGAAGAGGGAGCTCCACCGTGGCCCGCCCGTCTTGGGTGGCCCCGCAGGCACGCGTGGCTCATGGTTTCACTGAGTTAGACAAGGTTTGGGCCACAGCCTCAGGGTTTGGAGTCGGTTCTTAGAAAAAACCAAGAGGGTGAACATAGCAGGTGGCCAGGCGAGGAGGGAGTGTCAGCAGGGGGAGGCGGGCTCCTGCGTCGCATGGCCGTGGTGTCAGTGTGGGCCCGCGGGGCCAGTGGGGCCGTGACGTGCACCGGTCAGCGCCGGCCACCTGGGCCCTCCAGCCCTGACGTGCTTTCTGTGTGAACGCTTCCTCATGCTGAAGAGCTAGTGTGGAGAAAGAATGTCAAGCGTCTCACTCTATACTGGTTGCCTTTGATGTGAGAATATTGTGCATATACTGAGTTCAGTGAGTCAATTCTTGTGTGCTGGTATTCTGCATCAGGTGGCCAAAATATTGGAACTTCAGCATCGTTTCAGGGTTAGTTTCCTTTAGGATTGTGTGGTTTGATCTCCTTGCAGTCCACGGGACTCTCAAGAGTCTTCCCCAGTACTGTGACTCGTTGGAAAAGACCCTAATTCTGGGAAGGACTGAAGGCCAAAGGAGAAGAGGGTGGCAGAGGATGAAACGGTTAGAGAGCACCACCACCTGAATGGGTGTGAATCTGAGAAAGCTCTGGAGGATCGTGGAGGACAGAGCAGCCTGGCGTGCTACACTCCATCAGGTCGCAGAGAGTCGCACATGACTTGGCGACTGAACAACATTGAGTTGAATAAAATCTTGCTGGAGTTCACCTGTCTTTTGTGGGGGAGGTGTTCAATAGACTTTTTTCTTAGAGCCGAGTCAGTTTCACAGAAAAGTTGAGCAGAAGGTACAGCAGGTTCCCATGCATCCTCACACATGCACAGACCCCAGCGTCAGCATCCCCACCGTGGTCTGTCAAAGCCAGTGAGCTCAGCTGCCACGCTGTTGCCCAGAGTCCGGGATTTGGTCCGGGTCCCTCTGGCTGCTGTGCACCCTGTGGGCCCGAGAGACGGCGAATGGCGTCTGTGCCCCTTGAGTATCCCACCGACAGAAAAACCCTTCGTGTCCTGCCCGTGCCCGCACTCTCCCCGCCCCTGACAGCCGCTCTACTCTCACTGTCTGCATAGTTTCCAGAGTGCCATGCCGCGATCACACAGTTACAGCCTTTTCAGATTGCTCCTTTCACTTAACAATATACACTTAAGGTTGCTGCGGTTCATGGGGTCACAAAGAGTCGGACACGACTGAGCAACTGAACTGGACTGAAGGTTCCTCTGTGTCTTTCCGTGGCTTGATAAGTAGTTTCTCTTCTCTGTTGTCTGGCGGTACCGTGGCTTACTTACCCTGAAGGAGACTTTGGTTGCTTCCAAGCTCTGACAGCTGTGAGTGAATCTGTTAGAACCGTCTGTGTGCAGATGTCTGTGTGGATGTAAGTTTCCATTTGGGTGAATTCTGAGGAGCACAATTGCCCGGTCGTAGGGCGGGAGGATGTTTAATCCTGTGAGAAGCTGCTGGACCGTCCCCCGGAGCGGCTGCCCCCTCTGCACCCGCGCCAGCACGTGCTGCCGGCGCCTGGTCTGGCCGGCCTGCTGGGCGGGGCAGCTCCTGGCTTTCACCTTGTTTTCGGTTTTAACTTACTACACGGTTCGTGTTTGCAGCTTCATTACATTTCTCTTAGAGTTGGCGTGGGCAGCTTGAAAGGCATTGCTGAGGAGGAAGGTTAGGAGAGTGGCAGTGAGTACCCGGAGGTGAAAGTGAGCTTAGGAGGGGAGTGTTTTGTCTTTTCAGCCTGGGAGGAGTAATAGCATGTTTGTATCCTAATGGAGATGATGCAGGAAAGAAGGGAAAACGGATGGCCTGATAAGGAAAGGGGCTGGTCAGTGGGAGAGGCCTCAGGCAGATGGCAGGNGACTGATGTTGAAGCTGAAACTCCAAAACTTTGGCCACCTGATGAAAAGAGCTGAATCATTTGAAAAGCCCCTGATGCTGGGAAAGATTGAGGGTGGGAAGAGAAGGGGACGACAGAGGATGAGATGGTTGGATGGCATCACCAACACAATGGACATGGGTTTGGGTAGACTCTGGAAGCTGGTGATGGACAGGGAAGCCTGGTGTGCTGTGGTTCATGGGGTCACAAGGAGTCCGACACAACTGAGAGACTGAACTGAACTGAAACATTAATAACAAAAGAAGTATAAGACTAAACGACAAGGTGATTACCTTCCCATATCTAAAAACATTAGAAACATTGTTCCATTCTCAGAACATCTTAAGAAATTAACTTTTCCAAATTGATTTTGTTGAAAATAATTTCCATTTCTTACTAAGTTCAGATTCTAAACATAAATATAAAGAAGATAAGACTGAGCTTAATTCACTTTTTCATTAAACTGATCTCTCCATAACAGTAAATTTCAGAAGTAAATTTTATTTCTACAGCAACCACAGTCATTTGCATTATTTCTTGCCTTAAAATTCATCTTTTAAAAGGAAGAAGCCTTTATACTTTCACCCACTCAGCTTCTGGTTCCCTGTTTTGCCTTTTTTCTCCTGAAAGTAAGACATCTCTTAGAAATATATGTCTTGGCAGAACAGACAGGTTTTATCAAAGAGGCATGTGCTAACAGGGCAGGGAAGAGTGAAATAGTCATCGTTCCCCTCTCATGTGTTCCCTTTCTTCCTTATTCTGTGTTTTTAGGGCGTGCACAAATAAGAAACCTGATATTCATTAATTTGTCAATGATTCTAAGTAAATGTACCTTCTAAGTAACAATATTGAAGAACGGTTCCTCCTACAGTGCAAGAAACTCTCCCAGAAGAGAGACTATTTGTTCTAAAACTAGATCTAACTGTATGTCTTTGAGTGAGTTTGCTGGCTTTTGCAAATGAGAACACTGGGGTCTATCAGTAGTTTTTAAAAGCAGCCCTATAGGGTTTGAGGTTTCTAGAGGGATTCCTCAGAATCTACCACAAGTGATAAAAGAACTTAACTGAGGTGGGACAATGAACCACAATCTTCCCATCACCCCAACACATCCAATGAAAACAAACTCATTTTACCTACTTTTTAAAATGCTTCTATTTTAAGATTTTATTGTCAGAAAACATGTTTTTTCCCTTAAGTATAAAAGCCACTTACCTAGAAGTCCCCCAGTTTTCTTTCAACTCTAACCTTCTCCTAATCAGTAATTCTCAAAGATCAATAATAGCTGAGCACGAACTGGGGCTTGGATACTTGTACNTGTTTTTTCCCTTAAGTATAAAAGCCACTTACCTAGAAGTCCCCCAGTTTTCTTTCAACTCTAACCTTCTCCTAATCAGTAATTCTCAAAGATCAATAATAGCTGAGCACGAACTGGGGCTTGGATACTTGTACATCTCAGACTCAAAAGGAAAACACCATGAGGAAAGGAGAGATAAAAGTGGAAGTTTACTAATTCAGTTTCCAAAAGTTTCCAAGTAGTTTCTACAGAGTTAGCTGTACTATATTAAAACTAAGACAAAAGTTTCATACTGTCCTCTGTTACTTGACTAAACTTACTAGGGGTGTCCAATCCCCCAATAAATCATGGTTTTGCCTATTTTATCCATGGATTTTATTTAAGCCATGGTTCTTTCTCCTTTGCACTCCTTTTAAGAACTCATCCTATTACATAGCTTCAACTACCTATTTAATGACTTTTAAATCTATGTCATATCTTCAAATTCAGAATTTGTACCTAAGTGGTACTTATAATACAGTTGATCTATCAATAAGAAGGTGGCATATCCATAAATGACCTAATCTTTCTTGAATTATCATCCCTAGGGAGTAAAGTAAAATCTCCTTAATACACAATACATTCAACACTCCATCATCCTTAACAAATGACTTAGGCTTCAGTCCTCGCTTTGCCCCTGCTGCCCTGCTACTCCTCCTGTCTACAGCACTATCTATAGTATCTTTCCCATCTGGTCAGTTCTTGCCTGTGTTTCAAAGATTAAACTGTGCTTCTTCTAAGCAGCTTTCCTAATTATTTCCTCAGCTATGCTTTTGCCCCTTTTTTGTGTAGTCATACTACTTGGTACTTGCCTCAATCACAGCACTTTTACTACAAGTATCTGTGTGCTTGTCTATCTTCCATCCTGGACTGAGTCTCCTGGGGTCACTATATTAACACAGTATTCCCTGGCAAACTGTAAATTCTCTATGTTGCTGACTTGACTGGCCAAGCCATTATATTTCATCAGTAATACCACTTTTCTTCTAGACATGTTTAACTCTTCCATCGCCCTGATTCTCTACATCCAATCTTTCACTAAAATACAAAAAAAAAAAAAAAGTTGTCTTATCTTTCAAAGGATTTTCTTCCATCTTAAGACTCATCTCAATGTCTCAAGTAATACAAGTTCTTACCATATTCTACCTACAAAAACACCAAATGCTGCTGACATCTCTCTCTCTCCAGCCTCTCCTCACAAAATCTAATCTGCATTCTTTCATCAGGCTCACCTCAATAAAAATTACCACACACCCCATTCATAAAGAAATCATAGTTTTCTGTTTCCCATTACATCAATTTCAGGCTGCTCTAATTCCACCTGTCATTTACAACTTTTTTCTTCCAATTATTACCCAATATACTTTCTCTAGTCCAATCATAAAGTCTACTTGCAAAATATAAGCCTTCTTTTCTCAAAATTCATATTCACATTCTCAATGTTTACATTCCTCTTCTGTTAGAATTATTGCTTATGCCTCTTGGCCAAATGTAAAGCTCATTTAGTCCAAATAATTTCAAATAACCATTAATAGTAAAATATAAAGAAAAATAGGACTCAGACAAATTCACAAAGAAACATGTGGTTTCTGTCGCTGCAGGAATATATAGTGATGTAGTGAAATGATTTTCAGGGTAACACTAGGTCACATTTATAAAACAGACATAAAACCTTGTCCTTGACTTTACAGTTTAATGAATTGCTTTCGCAACTGTGTGTGTGCTATTTCATAAGATGAGCATTATCAGAAGCTGACTAATGATGCTATATAATCTTTTCAAATAAACCCCATATCTGAACCAACATATCATAGCAACTCAAATTGTTGATGTTGCCCTGGAGGAATGACAAAATTTCTGGTGTTTCTAAAAACCAGAACCCCATCTAATGAGTCCTCAAAGAGAACTGGGCTATTTGTTAAAGAATAAATAGTTCTGGGCTACAGTAAAATTCCTCCTTGGGGCCTTTAACCTTCCTGGGGCTGTCTTTAGGCTAATTTTGAAATTTATTATGTCTAATGAAACTTTCTCAAAACCCCAATATTTCAGTTTCACCACACCAAAAAAAAAAAAAAAAAAAAAAGGAGGAGGGGGGAGGACAGTTAGGACCAGAATGTGTGATTAAAAAAGGAAGGAAAGAAATCAGGCAACGGGAGAAACTAGAATTAAACTCAGTAATAAAACAGTAAGTTTAAGTCCTACACAAATTGACTCTACGTTGAGACAACCCATTCCCTCATTCAGCAAATATGTATTGCCTCTCTTTATTTCAGGTATACCTATTAAATAAGCTAGGCACTAATTACTGTGGACACTGAGGATAATTAAAGGCAGGCTTAGGGATTCCTTCCATGAACTCTGAAGTCCACAGTACTTGACTAGTTGTGCTGTGACTTTCATAAAAGCAGGAGGCAGACATGGATCACCTTATTAAATGCTTCTTGATCAAACGTAGCTGCAAGATTCAGTTTCATGCCATTGAAACTGCTTTTTCTCTACTTCTCACAGAATGCCAAACAACAAGGAAGTTCCATCATGGTAAGGATCATAGTTGTCTTACTCAAGTTTTTAACTGCAGACCCTAAATCAGTGCCAAGAATATAGTAATGTCCCAATAAATAACTGAAGGAATCAATCAACCAATAAGTTACTGAAAATAAACAAATATCTCAGTCTGAACTCCAGACTGTGCATCTTAATGTTTGAAATAGTTTAGTTGCTTATTTCCTCATTAATTTTAGAATTGCTTTGAATTTTTTATGTTTATACTCATAACAGAATAATTGGTTAAACAAAGTGATTAAGTAGCTTATTAAGAGAAATTTCAAGTCTTGAGTCCACAATAACACAAGCCAAATACTTCAGTTTTATATTGTCAAGAAGTAACAGTGGACCAGTATGCTTATTATAAGAATTTTCTATAGCTATTACTACTACACTACTAATACTAGACTAACAACAGCAGGAATTATTGATAATATCTAGGAATATTGATACTATCTGTTTGCACTTCTGTGCTCACCTTTTTTTTTTTTTTTAATCAAATGATAGAGACATATATTTCAAATTTTAGGGTTAAATTTCCTATCTCTTCCTTTACTCATACCTGTGGAGTGACAAACAAACTATTGAGAGAGAAATTTGCTTTCTATAAGAACTGAGGTGACTTCATTTTTGTCAGATATATTTTTCTTTGTCAGACTTTTAGTGTTCCACTTTTATAGCTAGGCTGTTCAGCCCTTATGTTCTTACAGCTAGCAAGAAATTGGAAATTCCTTATTTTTCCCTAAGAGAGAAAGAGACTCACAATATAAAGTCAGCAGTTCCCTAAAAATCATCAACATCTGTTGCAGTCATAAGTAACTTGCCTTTAGAGTCTCCCTAGAACATCCTGCAGAGCTTTGCCTACACCCACTGTTTCAGCCAGAAAAATTAAATAAATGCCTTGTGAGAATGATGTAATGGTCTCAGGGAACAGAATACAGTTGAGTAGAGAAGCATAAAGTTTGCAGTGCTATATATGACACAGGCACCAATTCTGCGTAAATTAGATGTCCCGAGCCATTTGCTGATGTTCCAGTTCCGTGTAAGTTCTGATTCCCCTGAATGCCACAGAAGTGCTGTAGTATTAGGTGTGGTAGGGAGAGTTCAGTTTTAAAAGTTATCCTTTACATATAAATGCTATGTTCACTTTATTGACTTACCAAATTCTTAAACCATATAGGATCTCCAGTTCGTGCTGACATTGTAGATTTTTCTACAACCTAGATCCTCTGACACATTAGGAGTTGTAAATCTTACCAGCAACTTAGAGATATTCAAATCTAGAGTGCAGAATTTAATCCTCAGAATAATCATGTTAAATTTTAATCCCTAGCAGAGACCTATTTCTGCCTTTCATGTTGTTGTCAGGAAGACTGTGTCAATATAATTTCACTTTTGTTGCACAACATCTATAAAGTATAAGCTAGTACTGAATCATCTTTCACCAAAGCCCAAAGTGTTCATCTATGTGAGATACAGGTTTCCTAAGATACACATGTTGAACCCAAGATACAGGTTTCCTAAATATAAGAGATGGTCATAAAACAAGAATTCACAATTCCTGATAAAGTACCTTAGTCAATGTTATTTTAAAATAATAATAATGCTCAACAAGGCTGACATTTTGGTTATCAAAAAATGAGAAAACAAACAAAAAATGTACTCTGGATTATGCTCATACTCATCACTACTTTCATTGTCAGGGTCAAAAGGGGGCCTTGATTACTAAGAATAAATTTTTCCCTTTCCTGTCCTCCTTGTGTCTAATGGAGAAAAGTGAAAGGGAAGGCAGAGAACTCTGTGTGCCCCTGGAAAGAACTCCCAGCATCCCCAATGCCCCTGTCTAATGAACACAGCTTGTGGTCATGAAGTCTGACATCTTTTTGTCCAAGAAACCTAGGAACATAGGTCACTTCAATCTGCTATGACATCGCACATCCACTTTCAGACTTCTGACTGCCACTCAGAATGTCCTACAGAACTCAAAATATGTCATAAGAAAAATCCCCTACCTTTCCAACCTCTGCTCTCAATGTTCCCTTCACCCTGATCAAACTCAAACTAGGCTTATGGTACTAGTTTTTAAACCCTGCCTAATGTCTTGGAGAGATATCAGTTAGGTTTTTGTTTGATTTTTCATTCTGTTCTTTGGGATCTACCCTCAAAGATCCTGAGTTAGTTAGCCTGAAATGGGGCTCAGCAACAATATTGCTTTTAAAGCTTCTAATGAGGTCCTAGCACATAATTAGTTCTAAAAACCTCTGCTCGGTAAAATAACCTGATCGAAAAGAAACTTGCTTCTCCCTGGATGTGACTTCCCCTCTCAAAAGAGGGCTATTTCCTCTCCCCGCAGGAAGTGTCTCCCAGGTTAGAGTTTCAGGTGGGAACTGGTATGAAGTTCTGGTAGGAAGAGCTTGGTTACCTTCTGCTCTTCATTGCTACTTATTCTCCCTTCATTCCAATGGTGCCATGACTCAATTTTGAACCTCTTGTCTCCAGGTTTCAACATTTGTTACAGCTCTTTGTAGAATCATCTATAGACTCTCAGGTCTCACTCTTATATTTCAGAATTTTGCATCCTGGCTTATTACTCTCTCTAACACTACTACTGTAGATGATCTTCTATTACTGAAGCCCCTCAGTTCCTTGACCTCCTCTTTCTCAGTGGTCCTGAGCCACTTGCTCACATAATCATATCCCAGATAAGAATGTACACACAAATGGTTTTTCACATGGAAACTTCCTCTCTTCAGAAAGTTGGCATCTTCCTTACTTAAACAGCTGGCTCAGATGGTAAAGAATCTTCCCGCAATGCAGGAAATCCAGGTTTGATCTCTGGGTTGGGAAGATCCCCTGGAGAAGGGAATAGCAACCCACTCCAGGATCCTTATCTGGAAAATGCAATGATAGAGAAGACTGGTGGGATACGGTCCTTGGGGTCACAAAGAGTCCGACATGACTGAGCATGCACGCACTTGTCACAGATTAAAATTTTGTCATTAAATTAAGAATTAGATTATGCATTCTTTTAATATAAATCAAAGCAATATTTTTTTTATCTCTCTCCTATAGGAAATAAAAGCAAAAATGAGTAAGTGGGGCCTAATTAAATTTAAAAGCTTTTGCACAGCAAAAGAATGTATCGCCAAATTAAAACACAGCCTACAGAATGGGAGAAGATATTTGACAATTACAGGACTGATAAAGGATTAATAGTCAACATATATAAACAGCTCATACAACTCAATATCAAAAGAAGCCAACCCAATTAAAAAATGAGCAGAAGAACTGAGCAGTTTTCTAAAATGGAAATACAGAAGGCCAACAGGCACCTGAAAAAATGCTCAACATCACTAATCAACAGGAAAATGTAAATCAAAATCACAATGAGATATATTATCTCATGTTTATTGATTCAGCTGTCATCAAAAAGAATGTAAATAACAAATGTAAGTAAGAATGTGGAGAAAAGAGAACTCTTGTGCACTGTTGGTGGGAAACAACATGGAGGTTTCTCAAAAAACTAAAAATAGAACCACCATGCATGCGTGCTAAATCACNAATCAAAATCACAATGAGATATATTATCTCATGTTTATTGATTCAGCTGTCATCAAAAATAATGTAAATAACAAATGTAAGCAAGAATGTGGAGAAAAGAGAATTCTTGTGCACTGTTGGTGGGAAACAACATGGAGGTTTCTCAAAAAACTAAAAATAGAACTACCATGCGTGCGTGCTAAATCACTTCAGTTGTGTTCCACTCTTTGGGGCTCCATGAACTGGAACCTGCCAGGCTCCTCTGTTCATGGAATTCTCCAGGCAAAAATACTGGAACGGGTTGCCATTTCCTATACCAGGGGATTTTTCTGACCCTTTGATTGAGCCCATGTCTCATGTCACCTGCATTGGCACCAGGGCTCTTTAGCACATAGCACTACCTGGGAAGCCCAGAATTACCATATGACTCAGCAATTCCACTCTTGGTATATATAGAATTACCATATGACTCAGAAATTCCACTCTTGGTATATATTAAAAAAAAAAAANGCCCATGTCTCATGTCACCTGCATTGGCACCAGGGCTCTTTAGCACGTAGCGCTATCTGGGAAGCCCAGAATTACCATATGACTCAGCAATTCCACTCTTGGTATATATAGAATTACCATATGACTCAGGAATTCCACTCTTGGTATATATTTAAAAAAAAAAAAACCTTCAAAGCACTAATTCAGAAACACACATGCACCCCAGTATTAACAGTAGCATTATTTACAGTTGTCAAGATATGGAAGCAACTTACATGTCCCTCAACAGATGAATGAATAAAGATGTGGCATATACATACACAATGAAATACCAGTCAACCAATAAAAGAATGAAATTTTGCCATTTGTAGCAACATGAATGAATTTGGAGGGCCTCATGCTACGTGAAATAAGTCTGAGAAAGACAAACACCGTATGCTGCTGCTTCTAAGTCGCTTCAGTAATACCTGACTTATAGCAACCCATGGACTGCAGCCACCAGACTCCTCCTCTGTCCATGGGATTTTCCAGGCAAGAGTACTGGAGTGGGGGTGCCATTGCCTTCTCCGAAATACCATATGGCATCACTTACATGAAGAATCTAAAAAATACAGCAAACTAGTGAATATAACAAAAAAAGAAGCANACTCCTCCTCTGTCCATGGGATTTTCCAGGCAAGAGTACTGGAGTGGGGGTGCCATTGCCTTCTCCGAAATACCATATGGCATCACTTACATGAAGAATCTAAAAAATACAGCAAACTAGTGAATATAACAAAAAAAGAAGCAGAGCCACAGATACAGAGAACAAATTAATGGTTACCAGTGGGGAAGGGGGGAGGGCCAATATAGCATGAGGGGGTGGGAGGTACAAAATATTGGGTGTAGGATAGACTTAAGAATGTGTTGAACAACACAAGGAATACAACCAACATTTTGTAATAACTGTAAATGGAATATAACTGTTAAAAATTATATAAAAATTTTAAACTTTTTTAAGGAATTAGATTATGATCCTATTTATTATAAAGAGGTTTGGCCTATTGTTTACATGTATCATATGCCATAAAGAATATTTCTTTAGGCAATTAGTCAGTTTTCTATGAAGATAAATGTGTTTCAATCATCATGTTCCACACAGGAATAGGAAAAATGACTTCAATAATTTTACTTTACATTTCTATAGCAACTTTCATCTAAGAAGCTCAAAGCACTATTTAATTAAACCTCAAAATACTCCCATGAAGAGGTGCTGTTATTTCCATTTGACAAAGGCATAAATGAAGTCACAGAAAGACGAACTCACCTGTCTGTGGTTATGTAGTGAGTTAGTAGTGGATGTCAGAATAAACTCTGAAATCTTGGGCAAGCTTTTCTCTATAGTCTGGATCAACAATCTCAGTATCTGCACTCTCTTTCCCAAAGAGCTTGACTCTTGCCTTTCACTGGAGCATTGACCGTTAGAATTTGAAGGACAGATGATTGTAAAATGGTTCTGCTTTTAATTCTTGCAATCCACTTTCCAGGATGTCACTCCTTCTTTGACTGTATACTCTTCCCTTTTTACTCAAATACTCTTTATAAACATATTCTCTTTTTATACATAATTAGGTGGCCTAATCCCCAAAATCAAGGCTGTTTGCTTTTAATTAAGGAATGAATTGTACATTAAAATTTCATGGGAAATTTGCAAAATCTCCATCTAATCTCTTAATGAAATGAATCTGATAGCTATTCTGTTTGCATTAGTCACAGCACATGCTATACATGAATTTAAGAAATGTATTTAGAAAACAGAGGTAAAACATATCAGAAAGTAGCTATTATCAGGGAATAGATATTTAGATCATTTCAAAGGCCAAAAAGTCTATCATCATATTAAACTATTATAAAAAATCATCTCATCTTTGTGACAAAGCAGTTTCTTACTTTCTAATCTTTCAATTAAGGAGCCTGTAAGTCCATTTCAAAGCTATTTTTAGAAAAATCCATTTAGAAAAAGAAAGTATCTTCTAATCTCTAGTCACATAATATATAGATGTTGAGATCAATCAAGTCAAATGGGTAGGATATATTTCTTACTATTATGAGCTTTCCCAATGGTTCAGTGATAAAGAATCTGCCTGCAATGCAGGAAAACAACAACNGAAAAAGAAAGTATCTTCTAATCTCTAGTCACATAATATATAGATGTTGAGATCAATAAAGTCAAATGGGTAGGATATGATATTTCTTACTATTATGAGCTTTCCCAATGGTTCAGTGATAAAGAATCTGCCTGCAATGCAGGAAAAAACAACAACAACAACAGGAGATGCAGTTTCAATCCCTTGGTGGGGAAGATCCCCTGGAGGAGAAAATGGCAACTCACTCCAGTATTCTCGCCTGGAAAATCCCATGGAAAGAGGACCCTGGTGGGCCACAATCCATAGCATCACAAAGAGTAAGACAGGACTGAGTTCACACACACGTAACATTTCTTACTATTTAGTTCAGTTCAGTTGCTCAGTCATGTTCAGCTCTTAGCGACCCCATGAACTGCAGCAGGCCAGACTTCCCTGTCCAACACCAACTCCTGGAGCTTGCTCAAATTCATGTTCATCGTCTCCTTTCAGAAACAGTGGAAACAGTGTCAGACTTTATATTTTGGGGCTCCAAAATCACTGCAGATTGTGACTGCAGCCATGAAATTAAAAGACGCTTACTCCTTGGAAGGAAAGTTATGACCAACCTAGATAGCATATGCAAAAGCAGAGACATTACTTTGCCAACAAAGATCCATCNAAAAAAAAATCATATTTTCAAACTCTCTAGAAAGATGTAAAAAGGCAATCAGTGATGAAGAAAAATGCAGACAGAAGGCCAAAAGTAGGTGCGTTATACCCTTGGGTATTATCTAGGGTTTTGAACAGACTTTAATAAAAGCAGCTCGTTTGTGGGAAAGAAGAGAATTTGGCAGAAGACTGGCATTCAAGAGTGATAGTCAACATTTAGAACTGATGGAGGTTTTGATCAGGTTTGGCCACCCATATTTCATAGATAAGAATGAGCCTCAAAGATAGTAAATGAAATTCCTCAAGATGACATAGGGGAGTAGTGTCAGATTTAGAAGCCAGACTCTTTCAAAACCAGCTCAATAATCCTGGAAAGACAGAGAAGGGGCTTAGTGTTAAACAGACCTGTATTGAATCCTTGCTTTGTCACTTTCTAGCTAAGTGACCTCACTGAACCCTTGTGATCTCATGTATGAAATGGGGACAGTAATAGGATCTACCGTAAAGAGTTGTAAGGATCAAAAGAGAGAATGTGGCAGAGAATCTGACCACATATCTGGCATGGTTAGTGCTCAACAAATGCCAGTTATTATTTCCAGCTTGTTCAGCAAGTTTCTGTATGACTATGAATGAGACATACCTATGATTCACTTTTTACTTGTAAAAAATGATTCTGTTCACTGTGAAAGACACAAGTGTTTCACTGAGTCACAGGGATGACATTTGTATAATGTTAAATGGAGTTTGGGAAAAAAGAATGTAAAGTAATATTAAATTGGTGTTAATATCATGACATTTTTATTTGCAGTGTAGATCTCACACACGTTACANGTTCAATCCCTGGGTTGGGAAGATTCCCTGGAGAAGGAAATGGTAACCCACTCCAGTATTCTTGCCTGGGGAATCCCATGGATGGAGAAGCCTGGTAGGCTATGGTCCACGGGGTCTCAAAGAGTGGGACAGGACTGAGGGACTTCATTTTCACTTTCATGGCCCATGTGACCAGTTTGATTAGTTTTCTGTGATTGTTGTTTGCATTCTGTCTGCCCTCTGATGGATAAGGATAAGAGGCATATGGAAGCTTCCTGATGGGAGAGACTGACTGAGGAGGAAACTGGGTCTTGTTCTGATGAGCTGGGTCATTCTCCATAAATCTTTAATACAATTTTCTATTGATGGGTGTGGTTGTGTTCCCTCCCTGTTGTTTGGCCTGAGGCCAAACTATGGTGGAAGTAATGAAGACAATGTCTATCTCCTTCAAAAGATCCAGTACCCTGGACCCTGCAACAGGCCACCACCAACCCAATCCTCTGCCAGAGACTCCTGGATACTCACAGGTAAGTCTGGGTCAGTCTCTTGTTGGGTCGCTGCTCCTTTCTCCCACATACCTCAACTAAGTAACCACATGCCACAACTAATAGTTTGCAGGGCACAACTAAAGATCCCACATGCTTCAAGGAAGATCAAAAATCCTGTATGCCACAACTAAGACCCAGAGCAGCCAATAGATAAATAAAAATATGCAAAAAAAAAATCTAAGATAAATCCTTCATTTAAATGTTTCCTTGGCAACTGGCATAGAATCTAGAAGATGGTATGATTCAAAATGTCTGTTTAAACATGAGAATATTCTTCCAAAATTCCAAAGAATAATTTCACTTCCCCAGATGCTTAAAGTTTTTATTCTTGAATATATTTCTATATACAGTATTGAGGGTTGTATTATAAAATATCGAAATTGCCACTACTTTTTAATTAACATTTCTGTCTTTTAGAACTCCATAGAATTCAGGTTAGCCACTCTTTAAATCAGGAATCTCCACAGGTCATTTGTAAAGTGTTCAGGCTTATAAATTAGTGTACAAGTAAAAATCATAACACTGCTTAGAGGGTAGTACCTGTTGGAGATATGGAATTTTGAGAGGTTAAAAACTGTATTATCACTGATCTGTGAAAGTATTGTTTTCATAATTCACCTACTACCAGAGTATTTTCCATTGTCCTAACTGTCAAAAGCTATCAGAAAGCTGAAGGAAAACATATTCAGAGACAGGCCATCTGAAAAGTCATGAGAGCCAATCTTCTACCTCCTCTTAAAAAAACTTATAACATTTATGTCCATTTTTGAGAGTACAGAATTTCTAAGAGGACATTAGAATTTACCACTGACAATTTTATTATACCAGAATAATCTGATTATGTTCCCAATAAAGTAGGCCAAATCAATGAAATAGTCTTAGATTGTAGCTGAAAGCAATTTTTAAGAAAATATATACATGTAAAAGACTTTGCACACATAAGTACTATAGTGGTAGATAGTCTTTGGTCACATTCTATGCCTGAGGAAAATGATGCTCATATAGGTCCCAGTGAGGAAACCCCCAGTTCACAAAGTGTGGCCTCCAGTCAGTCACCATCACATGGCAACGTGTCACAAAGGTAAAGTCTTGGATCCTTTCCATAGAACTACTAAATCAAAAACTCTGGGTTAAAGCCTAGTAATCTGTGTTTTACAAGTCCCCCATATCATTCAATTTAGGCTTAAACCTTAGAATAACTGATTTAAGCTTACAGAATTAGTCGATGGTAAACCCTTGGTTTTAGGTGGCTTTAGTCCCATCTTTGTTTCGAGAATCTTGATTCTGACCTTGATGCAGTAAAGGAGGATTTACTGATGATGTTAATAATAAGTTTGGAAGCAACGCTAAACCTTCTGTTAAACTCACTTCTGATGGTATCTACTTTCTTAGCTAAAACCTATCTTGAGTACATTTTTGTTCACTGTAATGGGTATAAAGAGATCTGCTTTAAAATCGTGAGTTCTCATCACTGCATTTTTTAAACCAAATTCTTTATAAATCATTTTCATGGGTTTATTTTGAAACTGTACTCTAACTCTCTCCAGGTGCCTCATTCTGTTTCCGTTGTTTCCACTTTATCTCTTCTTCTCTGGCTTCTTTATATTAATCGTGATCATTGCTTACACCTGCTCTAGTCCAACTTATCTTAGTGAATGAATTTTAATGCCAAGTTGTTTAGATAGAATTTGAAACTGCAAAGGAGATTTATAGTTCTGGGAGCATCATTTGGAGAAGGCCCTAATTTATCTTCACAGTTATGTAAAATTTAGATCTCCTATGTCTGTAAAAACTGCCTGGAAGCAGCAGCTATTGTATTTCACAGGCTAGTCTGTACCAGTGATTTACACCAGACTCTAAGACAGCAGGCACTCTTTTCCCTCCAGGAATGATTTGAATATTTCACTAGAAGAAAGAAAGGAAAATTAAGTTAGACTATCACAAATAGAAACACAATCAGAATGTCCTTCCATATTAGGAAACTGTGTCCATCACCAGCAAAACTGAAGCAAGCTACCCTTTCCATCTCTGTAAATAAGATAGACAGTTTGTTGCCCTTGAGTAAAGTAGACAGCATATTCCTTTTGGGACTATCCCCAGAAACTATAACTGTGGTCATTTTTTATTCTTTTCAAAGATAACACTGAGAACAGAAACATAGCTGAAGAGTTGCTGTGTGGTCATGAGTCCAGCAAGCCTAGCTGAATCAGCCAGGCAGCCTTTGCACACTACTGAGCTGTCAATCTTGTCCACTTCCATCACCACATTTGCCTTTATGCCACACATGGTCATGCAAGTAAGAAGGTAGAGGATTCAGCCAAAGGCCCTGTCAAGCTCAACTGCCAGAGGACACTGCATAAGACACATAAACATCAAAATTCAGTCCTCCTAGCTGTAAGTGATAAGCCTGATGTGGCCATTCTTCCTATAAGGAAATATGATGATAAAATTAGGATCGGCAGTTCTCAAACGAAGCTAAATATGATCCCTGGAGTACGTTTTAAAATGTATGAAAATATTTTTGATTATAGCAACTGAAAAGGGAGAAAGGACTATGGGTCTAGTAGAGACAAGGGGTGCTGCTAAACATCTTACATGCCAAAAAGAATTATCTGGCCCAAACAGTCAACAGTGCCAAGCTTGAGAAATTCTGGATGAGATACTTTGTAAATTAAAAGCACAACGAATATTGATTGTGTATCAGGCCCTGTCTTAGAAACCAGGTAGTGTTCTCAAGTTAAACCTAAATGCACAGAGATGGGACACTAAGGTTCAACATACTTCCACTAACCCAAAAGAACTCAGTTTATTTCTTTGACTTTCCAATGCTGTGTTCAGTGCCTCCAATATACTGAATAGAAATATCTGCTATACATGTTTTGCTTGCGAACTTAACTGATGCAGTAGAAACAAATTGCAAAGATCCCTTTAAAATTGCCAATGTTAATTTTGTGTCACCAGTATCCCCATGTCAGACATCACCATAGATATTCAGGGGCTAATAATCTGGTTTACTGTCTTCAGCAGCACTTGTGACAGTGATATGGACATAACAGATATAGTAAATAAACATTCCAGAATCACTGTGTGATGATGATACCATTCATTTTTCTGAATCATAAAAAAAGAAAAGGATTGAATGATGTATCAAAGCTTAATCATAATCAATAATGAAAATAATATTTTACACTGATGGAGTTCTTACAATATGCCAGTCACGTTCATTTGATCTTCACAACCAACCGTGAATCCATTTCATATGTAAGGAAACTGAGGCACTGAAAGATTAGGTAAGTTTCCCAAAGTCATACAGCTAATTAGTGTCAGAACTCAAGATAATATGGCTCTAGAGTCCACACACTGTATCTACCACACTATTTATCACTGGCACCTCAGTTCAGTTCAGTCGCTCAGTTATGTCCGACTCTTCAAAGCAGCTAAATCCACGTCACACAGCAAAGCACAACTATGGAAGACATTCAGTACAAGTAGAATTAGTAAATTAGCTCAATGCGGGAAAATATTAAAATAAAATAGTGCCCACCTGATTGACATTTGCCCTTAAAAGAAGGTGCTGACATATTTAGGCCAAGTCAGAATTGAAGTTGTAGCCTTTAAAAAAACTGGGGCCATTGGTTCTGATCAAGCTGTTTACATGGCCAAGTGTATGACCTTGCTCTTGCCTAATAGGTGACATTTCAGTAGATTTCTAAAAGAGAAATAGCGACTTTCACTTTGTTCCTATATACTGTGCAAAATGGTCCATTACCTCTGGTTCCTACAGTAAGAAGCAGCAAAGGCAAACAGAGGAGAAACCCTCACCTGCATGGAAAGAAGTCAATAAGCAGATAATGTAAACCAACATGTTGTGCAGACCTGGGGCCTCCAGGGCAACCTCAGTAATTGCTTCATCTGCTTTCCTGATTTCTCTCTTACTATTGCCAAACATAATTGGATGTGATGCAAGTCCTTCTTATAAAGCAGGGTCTCTTCCACAGAAACACACCCATGTTTCTTTCCTTTGACCTAAAACTGTACAGGAGTTCAGCTTAACATTTTAGAACTTTGAAAATAACAAAGTCAAAGAGAATAGCCTCCTAGTAAAGAAACACTGGACTTCACTAAACCAGATGTTTCACCTGCTGAAATCACGTAAAGTCAATTGTTTCACTCTGGTCATAAAATTCATTTAAAACAAGTCTGTCTTTTTTAAAAATGTGCTGAGCATGTAGAAAATAGCTTGATTCATTCATGCACAAAAATCTCATTTTAACAGTATTTATGACATGGCTCATTGCCTAATCCTTCAAAATACAGCTATGAACAACAAGAAACTTTCTATACATCATATAATTAGCCCATAAAACAGATGTTCATTTTTCACACAATGTGAGCATTCTTTTAAAAAATCACTTTATTTCATTTAACTCTAACATACTCACTAGATGAACATTTTACAATATCAAATTAAAATCTTACCCAGAATGTTAGCAAAAACTTGAAAACTTTAAAAAATTGAATACTCAATTGTTTTAATCTTTGAAANAAACCAGGTAGTGTTCTCAAGTTAAACCTAAATGCACAGAGATGGGACACTAAGGTTCAACATACTTCCACTAACCCAAAAGAACTCAGTTTATTTCTTTGACTTTCCAATGCTGTGTTCAGTGCCTCCAATATACTGAATAGAAATATCTGCTATACATGTTTTGCTTGCGAACTTAACTGATGCAGTAGAAACAAATTGCAAAGATCCCTTTAAAATTGCCAATGTTAATTTTGTGTCACCAGTATCCCCATGTCAGACATCACCATAGATATTCAGGGGCTAATAATCTGGTTTACTGTCTTCAGCAGCACTTGTGACAGTGATATGGACATAACAGATATAGTAAATAAACATTCCAGAATCACTGTGTGATGATGATACCATTCATTTTTCTGAATCATAAAAAAAGAAAAGGATTGAATGATGTATCAAAGCTTAATCATAATCAATAATGAAAATAATATTTTACACTGATGGAGTTCTTACAATATGCCAGTCACGTTCATTTGATCTTCACAACCAACCGTGAATCCATTTCATATGTAAGGAAACTGAGGCACTGAAAGATTAGGTAAGTTTCCCAAAGTCATACAGCTAATTAGTGTCAGAACTCAAGATAATATGGCTCTAGAGTCCACACACTGTATCTACCACACTATTTATCACTGGCACCTCAGTTCAGTTCAGTCGCTCAGTTATGTCCGACTCTTCAAAGCAGCTAAATCCACGTCACACAGCAAAGCACAACTATGGAAGACATTCAGTACAAGTAGAATTAGTAAATTAGCTCAATGCGGGAAAATATTAAAATAAAATAGTGCCCACCTGATTGACATTTGCCCTTAAAAGAAGGTGCTGACATATTTAGGCCAAGTCAGAATTGAAGTTGTAGCCTTTAAAAAAACTGGGGCCATTGGTTCTGATCAAGCTGTTTACATGGCCAAGTGTATGACCTTGCTCTTGCCTAATAGGTGACATTTCAGTAGATTTCTAAAAGAGAAATAGCGACTTTCACTTTGTTCCTATATACTGTGCAAAATGGTCCATTACCTCTGGTTCCTACAGTAAGAAGCAGCAAAGGCAAACAGAGGAGAAACCCTCACCTGCATGGAAAGAAGTCAATAAGCAGATAATGTAAACCAACATGTTGTGCAGACCTGGGGCCTCCAGGGCAACCTCAGTAATTGCTTCATCTGCTTTCCTGATTTCTCTCTTACTATTGCCAAACATAATTGGATGTGATGCAAGTCCTTCTTATAAAGCAGGGTCTCTTCCACAGAAACACACCCATGTTTCTTTCCTTTGACCTAAAACTGTACAGGAGTTCAGCTTAACATTTTAGAACTTTGAAAATAACAAAGTCAAAGAGAATAGCCTCCTAGTAAAGAAACACTGGACTTCACTAAACCAGATGTTTCACCTGCTGAAATCACGTAAAGTCAATTGTTTCACTCTGGTCATAAAATTCATTTAAAACAAGTCTGTCTTTTTTAAAAATGTGCTGAGCATGTAGAAAATAGCTTGATTCATTCATGCACAAAAATCTCATTTTAACAGTATTTATGACATGGCTCATTGCCTAATCCTTCAAAATACAGCTATGAACAACAAGAAACTTTCTATACATCATATAATTAGCCCATAAAACAGATGTTCATTTTTCACACAATGTGAGCATTCTTTTAAAAAATCACTTTATTTCATTTAACTCTAACATACTCACTAGATGAACATTTTACAATATCAAATTAAAATCTTACCCAGAATGTTAGCAAAAACTTGAAAACTTCAAAAAATTGAATACTCAATTGTTTTAATCTTTGAAAGTCAAATATTTTAATTTTTGAAAGAAAAGGAACAGCTTAATTTGCCAAAGTCATTAGAGATTAAACTTTATCTGGTCCTTAAGTTGTAATCATAGGTAAGAAATAAATGTGCATTATGGTGACTTGAAACTTTTGGACATTTTTATATAAACAAGCCTGCTTTTTTCCTCATAAAGAATATACAGGGTACCTATGCAGAAATCATTTGTTCCAGTTAAACTCTGAGAGAGCACTGATGAGAGAACTTCAATAATTCCTTGATAATCACCAACACTGACAGAAGCAAGACTTAAATCCTGTCTCTTGAGTCTCAATTCCATTACTGTTCTACTAGACCCCCTGTTCCTCAGTGCCCTGTGATATGGTTTTAACTTGCTTGCCAAGAAATGAGAGCATTAAAGGCAATAATCTTATTAAATTATTTCTATCTTAATAATTATCTTTTATTTTCCTATCTTTTGTGAAAATATTCTTTTTAAATTATGGTGATAAAAATGGCACTGTTTGTATTTCTGAAAATTATCAGTCTGAACTCCCTCTGTTGCAGATATCTAAAACCTAACTCAAACTGGTTTAAGCTAAAAAGATAATTTATGGCTTCAAGTGATGTTAAAAAAAAAAAAAATTCCTGGTTGTAAAGTTCAGATTTGGCTTATTCCAGAATTCAAATGATGTTTTCAGGACTTGGTTTCTCTTTATCTCTCAGCTCTGCTTTGGTTTGCTTTTGCTTTTGTTTTAAGCAGAAAATTAGCTCTTTAATTTTTTTTCTAATATACACGTGTGGTGGCAGATTTTTTTTTAATTAAGGTAACTTTTGTTTACAATATTAAATAAAATTCAGGTGTATAGCATAATAATTCAACTTCTGTATACCCTACAGCATTTTCACCACCAAAAGTCTAGTTACCATCTGTCATCATATAGTGGACTCTAACCATTTCAACACTTGTCCCCATCTTCCTCTGGCAACCCATCAATTTATTCACTGTATCTATTTGCTTTTGATCATTTACTGTCTATTTTAATATTCCACATATATATAAATCATATGATATTTTTCTTTTTCCATCTAACTTATTTCACATCATAAAACCTGCTTTGATGTTTAAAGGCTTTATTCTCAGATATCAGATGGCCTCAAAAGACTCAAGCTTACATCATCTTGACTGCTAACCCTACTAGTGGAATGAAATACGTTCTCTCCTACTATTTCCAGAAAAGTCTTACTGGGTTATGGTTAAGTCACATGACTAACCTCAAATCAATAATTTGAGCCAAAGGGTACAGCAGTCCAATAGTCTATTTGTCCTTCCATAAATCCAGAGATAGAATCAGATCCTTATAAACAATATATTAATCATGAGGAAGGTATGATCCCCTAATGGAATCAAGGCGCTGTTAGCAAAGAGAAAGTGTACAACCTCAAGTTAAACAAAAACATCAGTTATCCACTTAGTCCTGACAAAATAATAGTGACAATATGTCTCCTAATATTTGAAAAAAAATTATAACTCCCTCAAATTTTAAAGGCTAGAAATTCCCATCATAGACTTGTTGTTGCTCAGTTACTCAGCCATGTCTGACTCTTTGAGACCCCGTGGACTGCAGCATGCCAGGCTTCCCTGTCCTTCACCATCGCCTAGAGCTTGCTCACATTCATATCTATTGAATAAATGATACCATCAAACTACCTTGTTCCCTGGTGTCCCCTTCTCCTGCCCTCAATCTTTCCCAGCATCAGAGTCTTTTCTAACCCCTAATAACCAGCACACTTTTATGATGCCTACCAAGTAGTCACACAAGAATCTTTGGAAGTCAAAGCAAATAGCTCAAACTGTCAACTTTTTCAATATCTCAAAATTAAACTTTTCTTCACTCACAGTCAAACATGTCGGTTAAATCCCCCATCCCCAAATTCTGAAATACAAAGATAACCCAGCTACCAAAAACACTGTTTTCTATAAGCAGAATTTTAATTTATTCCTACAAACAATGAAAAAATAAATAAGAGATGAATATTCAGCCATCTGCCAGCTCTACTGCTAAGTCAGATGCTGCTTAAGGTGAACAAAGAGACCCCAATTAGAGATCTGGTACTCTCTGAAACCTATAGTTTTTATGTGTTTGGAAAGTTTAAAAAAGTTTTAGAGTTATGATACACTTTGAGAATGGAGCAAGAATACTCGTTTTTCAAAAAGAAAAATTAGGTTCATAACTGAAATTTAGTCAAAGAATTTACTGGTATATTAACTCTTGGAAAAGAAGCCAGGTTAACTTTCCAGTAATTCCATCATTTTGTATAGACTGCTTTAAGCTCTTGTGTATTCCTAAAGATTGCAGACTTTGGATCATCAATCAAAATTTCAAAATCTTTTGAAAGGGCCCAGTAGGGTTTATATCCTTGAAAATATAATCTATCTGTTGATTATGGTATCTTCACAGTATCAAAAAATTTTAAATACAAATGCTTCATGTAAAAGAGCTAATATAAACAGGGTTTATTGCTCTTCCTATGGATAATGTCCCCTTCATAGATCACAGTCTTGCTGTGGCAAAGAGGCATGTGTAACTCAATGAAGCTATAAGTCATTTCATGCAAGCTGACCCAAGACAGATGCATCATAGTGAAGATTTCTGACAAAATGTAGTCCACTAGAGAAGGAAATGGCAACCCACTCCAATATTATTGCCTGGAGAACCCCATGAACAGCATGAAAAGGCAAAAAATATGATACCTGAATATGAACCCCCTCAGGTCAGAAGGNAGATGCATCATAGTGAAGATTTCTGACAAAATGTAGTCCACTAGAGAAGGAAATGGCAACCCACTCCAATATTATTGCCTGGAGAACCCCATGAACAGCATGAAAAGGCAAAAAATATGATACCTGAATATGAACCCCCTCAGGTCAGAAGGTGTTCAATATGCTACTGGAGAAGAGTAGAGGGCAATTACTAATAGCTCCAATAAGAATGAAGCAGCTGGATCAAAGCAGAAATGACGCTCAACTATGGATGTGCCAAGGGTGGGGAGTGGAGTGAAAGCAAAGTCCAATGTTGTAAAGAACAATACTACATAACCTGGAATGTTGAGTCCATAAGTCAAGGTAAATTGAACATGATCAAGCAGGAGATGGCAAAAGTGAACATTGGAATTTTAGGAATCAGTGAACTGAAAGAAAAAGAAACGGGCAAATTTCATTCAGATAAACCTTATATCTACTACTATGGGTAAGAATCCCCTAGAAGAAACAGAGATGCCCTCATAGTCAACAAGAGTCTGAAATGCAGTATTTAGGTGCCATCACAAAAACAACAGAAAGATCTTGGTTTGTTTCGAAGGCAAAACATTCACCATCACAGTAATCCAAGTCTACGCCCCAACCACTAATGCCAAAGAAGTTGCAATTGACCAGTTTTATGAAAATATACAACAACTTCTAGAACTGACACTCAAAAAAAAAAAAAAAGTCCTTTTCATCACAGGAAATTGGAATGCCAGAGTAGGAAGTCAAGAAATATTTGGAGTAACAGGCAAGTTTGGTTTTGGAGTTCAAATTGAGGTAGGCAAAGGCTAATAGGGTATTGTCAAGAGAACAAGCTGGTCATAACTAACATCCTTTTCTAAACACAAGACATGACTCTAAACAAGGACATCAACAAATGGTTAATTCTGAAATCAGATTGATTATGTTCTTTGCAGTCAAAGATGGAAAAGCTCAATACAGTCAGTAAAAACAAGATGGAGCTGACTGTGGCTCAGATCATGAGCTCCTTATTCCAAAATTCAGGATTAAATTGAAGAAAGTATGGAAAACTACTAGACCATTCACGTATGACCTAAATGAAGTCCCTTATGATTACATAGTGGAGGTGACAAATAGATTCCAGGAATTATATCTGGAAGATAGAATGCCTGAAGAACCATGGATGAAGGTTCATAACATTGTATAGGATGCAGTGACCAGAATCATCCCAAAGAAAGAGAAATGCAAGAAGGCAAAGTGGTTGTCTGAGGAGGCTTTACAAGTAGCTAAGGAAAGATGAGAAAACAAAGACAAGGAAGAAAGGGAAAGATACACCCAAGTGAATGCAGAGTTCCAGAGAAGAGATAAGTTCTTCTTAAATTAACAATGCAAAGAAATGGATGAAAAGAATAGAAAGGTAAAGACTAGAGATCTCTTCAAGAAAATTGAAGATATCAAGAGAACATTTCATGTAAGGATAGGCAAGATAAAGAACAGAAACTGTAAGGACCTAACAGGCAGAAGAGATTAAGAAGAGGTGGCAAGAATACACAGAAGAACTGTACCAGAAAGGTCTTAATGATCCAAATAGCTAGAATGGTGTAGTAACTCACCTAGAGCCAGACATCCTGGAGTGTGAAGTCAATTAGGCCTTGGGAATCATTACTGTGAACAAAGCCAGTGGAGGTGACAGAATTCCAGCTGAGTTATTTCAAATCCTAAAAGATGATGCTGTGAAAGTGCTGCACTCAGTATGTCAGCAAATTTGGAAAACTCAGCAGTGGCCACAAGACTGGAAAAGGTCAGTTTTCATTCCAATTACAAATAAGGGCAATGTCAAAAAATGCTCAAACTACCAAACAATTACACTCATTTCACATTGTATTCATAGTAAAGTTATGCTCAAAATCCTTCAAGCTAGGCTTCCGCAGCTCATGAACAAAGAAATTCCAGATATACAAGCTGGATATAAAAAAGAAAGGGACCAGAGATCAAATTGCCAGCATTCAACAGATCACAGAGAATGCAAGGGAGTTCCAGAAAATCATTTACTTCTGTTTCACTGACTATGCTAAAGCCTTTGACTCTTTGGATCACAACAAACTGTGGAAAATTTTTAAAGAGATGGGAGTACCAGACCACCTTACTTACCTCTTGAGAAACCTATATGTGTGTCAAGAAGCAACAGTTAAAACTAGACATGGAACAATGAACTGGTTATAAATTTGGAAAGGAGTACATCAAGGATGTATATTGTCACTCTGCTTATTTAACTTCTGTACAGAGTACATTATGCAAAATGCCAGGCTGGACAAAGCACAAGCTGGAATCAAGATTTCCAGGAGAAATATCAACAACTTCAGATATGCAGATGACACCACTCTAATGATAAAACTGAAGAGGAACTAAAGAACCTCTTGATGAAGATGAAAGAAGAGAGTGGAAAAGCTGGTTTGAAACTCAACAAGAAAAAAAAGTAACATTGCATCTGGTCCCATTATTTCATGGTAAA
>SJYV01047592.1:0-15745 GCA_006410875.1 Neotragus pygmaeus | reverse complement strand
AAAAACCTACAAACAATAAATGCCAGAGAGGGGATGGAGAAAACTGAGTCCTTCTACACTGTTGGTGGGAATGTTCTCCATTTCACTATAGTAAATCAACTATTCTCCAAGTTAAAATAAAATTCTGTGAATGTGAAAAATAAAAACAGCAAAATCAAAGTGAGTCAACAGTAGATTCTCCCTTAATTGATGCTCTATGGTAGTAAGAAGTTCAAATGCATAGAGAGGCTAACATTAAAAGGAGATAACCACATAACACTGGAAGTTGTACTTGAGGGGCTTCAATGTGTTAAAAAAATTATTTATTTAATGGATTTGAATATATATTTTGAAAATTTCTGTTTAAAAATACTGGCATATGCTGACAAACCATTTCCCTAGTTACTCTTGTTTCAGTTGTGCCTTTTGGTTTTTAATACGCAAGACTTCATAGAAATAGTTTTCTTAATGTGTTTTTAGAACAGCTTAATAGAGATGTAGTTCATATGCCATGCAATTCACCCATTTAAAGCACATAATTCAATAGTTGTATTTTGACAGTTGTGCAGCCACATCAGTTTTAGATCATTTTCATCACCAGAGAAAGAAAAAGGCAGTGTTGTCCAAAAAATGCATTTTCTTCAGACACTCAAACCCCTTTCATTGTAGCCCAGTGCTTTCATTCTTTGGCTTGCAGAGTCACGTCTCCCATTTCCCTTTTATTCACATAGCTCATCCAGTGGAATGGTAGGTAGAGTGACCTTTACTGTTTCTTTCCTTTTTCATTGTTTGTATAGTTGAATTCAGTTGTGTTAAATGTGTTTAATGAATCATCTGCATGATAATTTTTAAATTTTCTTTTTGAAATTTTGAAATTTCACCAGGATGTACCTTCCTGCCTTCCCGCCCCCCACTTTCTCTTTAGTATTTGGTATACCCATTCAATCTCAAATATTTATTTAGTTCAGGAAAGTTTTCTTCTATTATTTCACCTGTTTATTGATCTCTTCCTTGGATTTGCCTTTGAGATTTCTTTTATACCCAATTGCTTAATCTTTCATGTTTGCATATAAAATATCTTCCAACTCTCACTTTTTGTTTTTGTTTTTTGAAAGTTGATTGAGAACTCTGTCAAAAGCTTGCCCAGCAAAATTTTTATTTTCTTATCCTAATATTTTCACATGTCTCCTTTTCATGGCCATCTGGGTTTAGCTTTTTGTATCCGTAGCCTCTCACATATCTCAGATAGCACATAAAAGTAGAAACTTCTTTTCTATAAATTGTTTCCTTCTGGAGTGGTTATTCTTTAATCACCTTGAACCTTCTCTTTCACATAGTTAATTTCTTTCAGAAACCTGGGATCCTTGGTTGTCTTTTTGTTCAATGAATCTTAGATATTATTGATTACTATAGCTAGCTGTGGTGTTTTATTTGTAATTATGTAGGTAGCTAGGTAGTTCTTTTTCCCTGAAGTTTTCCCTTTGAATAGGGAGACTCACCTGTAGTTTAGTGGGTTTATCACGAAGCAGAGTTGCTTCTCTTCTTGCTTCATGGATGAATAGTAGGTAGGGAGGCGGGAGGTCAGAATGCTCACACTTGCCAAAATGAGGAGGCCTTTAAAGACTACAAGTGAAAAATGCTAGTTGTGTCTCTGTCGGCTTCTGAATGGAATTGCCTCTGCTTTACATTTCCCCTCCTCTGTGTCTGTTTTAAAGGTCTGAAATTACTTTATACTTGGCTCTGGTTGTGTCTTGGGCCCTAACATACTAAAAAAGGAATCATTTCTGTAATTTGGCTAACTTTGATTTAAAGAGCAGCAGATTTCTGCCTTTCGCCTGAGAGTAAAACCTATTGGAGATTGTTTTGTTCAGTTTTGATTAGAAGTTTAACATAATTCTAATAATAAGTGTTGTTAGTAAGTTCTCAGTAAGTGTTGGCTGTTTTATTATTATTACAAATGTATATGATTTTTTGTGTTATGTGATAGAAAAGTGGTTTGTAGCTTTTCTGAATCACTTTGTTGTATACCTGAAACATTGTAGATCAACCATACTTCAGTTTTTAAAAAAACCTTAAAAAATAGCTTTTTTAATAGGGAGAGTATGTATATATCTCTTAATTTTTGGTTTGGAGGTTTTGGCCTGAGAACACTTTTATCCATATGAAACTTTTGTTTTACTCTATTTGGTAGTATTTTTGTTTATATTGTTATGAATTTGCATACTTTGGATGAAGATTACTACTCTTAAAGGAGGAAGAAGGGATACTAAAAAAGTATGAATGAAGAATGATAATAATGTTACTTTTCTTTTTTTGCTTTTTCAGTTTGAGCAGAAAACTGGTGCAGTTTTTGATGACATTGTAGAGAACTGTAAGTACCATTCTAAAAAAAAAACCCCCAAACAATGGTGTCTTAGATAGTAAATACAAGTCTAGAGAGGCATTTATCTATAACTGTGATTAGTTAGGGCTAATTAATGTGATGGTCCAATTTGATTTGGTTTAGATCTTATCACACCCTCTTGGTGTTTTAATAAAGTTAATCTGACTTGTAAGAATCTTACTCTTTGCTTTAAATATTCTTGTAGTTATTACTATTGAAATATAGCCATGGTTTGTGTATGTGTAGATCATATTGAAATTGTCGCTCAAGCTTTGTTTACAGGGTCCCTTAATTCTCTCTTCATATTTTTTCCGTTGTTACGTTATTTTCTTAAAAGAAACTTTGTTTCTTAGATTATAAAAGTAATACATTCAATTTTATAATATAAAAATGAATAAAGCAGAAAATAAAAACCTTGATCTTTACCATTCTCCAAAGAGAATCTGGTTTGAAAGTGTAATATATATCTTTCCAGACTTTTTTCTATGAATGTAAACATATATCTTTATGTGATGGGTGGGAAGAATGTACTGTTCTTGCATATTTCATACAACTGCCTGGACATCTTCTGTTGGTGTTTATGGACCCACTTTATCCTTTTTAGTATGTACTCAGTATTTTATTGTCTCACTGTACTATAAGTTAACCAGATTCCTCTTTTACACGTGTGATATTATTTTCAACTTTTTACTGTTACAGTGTTAAGTATGCATTTCTGTTGTCTACTTATTGAAGTGTTTTTGTAGAATAAATTCCAAGAATAGAATTTTTTCTACCAGTTTTATTGAGATATAATTGACATGTTTTGCCTTATGTACATCATTGAATGATTGCCACAGTACGTTTAGTGAATCTAAGAATAGAATTGATGAATCATCAAAGGACATTCATGCACTTGTTTATGATAGATAATTTTCATCATCTAAAATTCCTAAGGGAAATGTGCTTTTCTTTTGTTTTCTGTTTACCTTCACTAAAGGGATCTGTTAGTACCTTCTTTCTCTTTGGAATTAGTTTGTTAATATTTTTTGAGTGATAACAGATCTTTAGACTACATATTGAAAAGTAACTAGCGCTCCTGATCTTCAGTGGATTTAATTAGTAAATGTCCTTTTTATTGCATGCAAGTTTCAAAACTAGACTTTTGCTTGTTTGTCTCAAGAAAAAAGATTTAGAAGTATACTGGTGTATTTCACAGAAATCCGGAAGGAGATGAAGAACATATTTACTCCAGGGAACTCAATGAACGTGATCGTGGGCCCGCTGTCTCTAGTACTGCCAAAAAGCAGTTATGCTTCAGTGACTTTTAGTCTTTTTCTGTATCCATTTTAGATTTTAAGTTCCTAGTAAAAAGATTATGGTTGGTCCAGCTGGTTTATCTTTGAACCAGTCATCTGTTCGGGGGAACAGGGTCAAAAAGTAAAATATGCTGTTAGAAGGTATTCCTCAGCCATTACTTCTCACTTTCAGCAAGTAATTTTTGATTTCCTGCTTCTGGATATGCCTTTGCTCAAGTCTGTATGCCAGAAATAGTAATTAATAGTAATAATAGTTAATCAAATAGCTTTCTAATGATGCTTTTGATTGGATACTTTTTTTGTGAAAGATGTTGCAGTAACAATTTTAAAGCAGAAATCTCAAGGCAGTAATAAGCATGCTGCTATATGTGGGTCTTTACACAGAACATTGGGAATTTATGTTTCTGATGCAGGTACCAAAACATTTTTAGGCTAGGGGTTTGTAAGCAGGGGATTTTAAAGCAAATTTTGAATGCAAATGGTGTGGTAAAGATTACTGTTTATCTCCCTCTTTCTGGTAATTTATAATTAAGGGGCTGTTGAAGGCAGAGAAGTAACTAGCTTGGAAGGGGAGGCTGCTCTCCCTCCACAAGGGAGCTCAGGAGCACAGACTTCTACATACAGAGAGAAGGGCAGAGTGCTATATAGGTGGTATTCTGGAAGTTTCTGATTCCAAAGATGGTCATTTGAGGTCTACCATTTTGTCTTGATGTCCAGAAAAAAAGGAGATTCACTGTTTCTCGGGCAGGTGCCTGAAAATGTCTTGTGTAATACCAGACCTAACTGTGTGTTCATTGCCCAAGACCACTAGGATGGGAACTTGAAATATTTGTTTTATAAATCAAGTTCAGCCCTTCTAGGGTGCAACCTTTTGGCAAACTACAGTGTCTGCTAATGTAAGCCCATCAGTGAGGACTTTGGGAAATTTAGTTTAAACATGAAAATAGTTAAATTGGCGTTCCAAATATATAGTGTTGTCAATGAAAGAGATTTAAAAGAAAAAAAAAAATCTTCAATATTTTATACAAATCAGAAGAGAAAGTAGAATTGTCTACCTTCTAGTTTATCATTTGTCTGGAGAATTGTGCTGTTGATTTTTTAAGGTAACATGTTGATAGTAGAAATGACTGATGTATAACTCATGTTCCTTTAATCATTGCTTCACATTATTGATGTGCAGTTTGAAAGAAGTTCAAAAATAATTTTTATTGACATATAGTTTATTTGCAATGTCAATTTCTGCTATACAGCAAAGTGATTGCGTTATACATTTTTTTAATATTCATTTCCATTTATAGGATATTGAATATAGTTCCCTGTGTTTATACAGTAGGACCTGGTTGTTGAGAGATTTTTAAAAAAATGCTTTTAGATAACCTCTTCTTTAAATCAGGGACTTTCATCAATTGAATGGCTCTAAGGTAACCACCAGGGAAGAAACCATTTGCCAGTGCAGTTTCAATCCCTGGATTGGGAGGATCTCCTGGAGAAGGAAATGGCCACCCACTCTGATATTCTCACCTGGGAAATCCTATGGACAAAGAAACGTGATGGGCTACAGTCCGTGGGGTTGCAAAAGAGTCAGACACGACTTTGGTGACTAAATGATAACAACAAAGATAACCACCTGGTCATTTACCAGTGGTTAATTTTCTTGNACCTGGGAAATCCTATGGACAAAGAAACGTGATGGGCTACAGTCCGTGGGGTTGCAAAAGAGTCAGACACGACTTTGGTGACTAAATGATAACAACAAAGATAACCACCTGGTCATTTACCAGTGGTTAATTTTCTTACTGATAGAAAAAGTTCATTGAATGTAATAGACTGGACAACTTCAAGGGAAAAATAAGAGCATTGTTGAATTTTCATGTGCAGTCTTTGGATTAAAAAACTATTCATGTTATTTTGATCACTTGCAGTATACCAATTTATTTGTGAAAAACTTTACATGTATTACTTTTTAAAAATCTTGATCCTTATATAAGTGGTAGATGAGATTCAACTATGTGTTGATATAACAGAAACACAATAGAAAAACTTATTTTCCATGTGAAAAAAGCCTAGATGAAAAAATGCTCTGGATATCAGGCATACAGGGTGTTCTGGTTTTCTTTATCACTTCCTTAGCATATGGCTTCTATTCTCTGATGTTCTGAGATGCCTGCTGTATCTTCAGCTTGTGATGGGTTAGGGAGGAAGGCAAAAAGGCCTACTTCTCAATGGAATCAGTCTCTTAAAGAACTTTCCTAGAAACTCTACATATATACATTGGTTTCCATTTCATTAGCTATCCTGATTTTGAAGAAAACTAGGATTGTCGTTTAGCTGTGCCTGTTGATGCCAACAGTAAAATTAAGGATCTCTTAATGAAGGGAAAGGGAGTTGTTACCAAGTGTGTAATCTCTGCCATAACAACCCTCTGGATGAAGATATTACAGCTGTTTCTGTGTTACTAAGGAGGAAACTAAGGCTTAGAGACATCATTTAAAGTGGTACAACCAGGATTTGAATGCAGGTTTATCTTAACTCAGAAGCTCCTCTAAGCTCCTCTTAAATCTCTTGTTACCTATTTCTGAACTGCCCCCTAGTTCACTGGAATCGCAGGTTTTGAATAGTAATTGTTATTTGGTAGAAATAAAAGAATATTTTGTAAAGTAATTTAGAGATATTTTAATGAGTGCTAACCATGACAGGTTTTGGGGCTGTCTATCAGCAGTCAAGAATCCGCTTGCAATTTAGGAGACACAGGAGACGGGGGTTCAATCCCTGGGTTTGGAAGATTCCCCTGGAGGAGGGCGTGGCAACCCACTCCAGTGTTATTGCATGGAAAATTGCCATGAACAAAGGATCCTGACAGGCTCCCGTCCATAGAGTTGCAGAGAGTCAGGCACAGCTGAAGCAACTGAGCACACAGTGTCAGTGTCAGTTTCTGTTTGAATTATAAACATCTGTCCTGTCAGTGCAGTTCAGTTTTTAAAGAACTCATAAGTTGAGCAGTGTTTTTTTTTTTTTAAACCTCAGAGCTACTTAAAAATTTCTGTTTATATGGCCTATTGCTGAGTATTGTTTTTGTCCTTCCAGCATTTGAAGGAATATCTTCTTTATGAAAATGTTGAAATCAAAACCTAGAGTTGTCTTTAAAGATACAAGCATGGGGATAAAACTGAGATGACTTTAACTTAAAATACCTCACCGTTCTTAATAATTTTCTATTTATTAAATAAAAACAGATTCTTTTTGAATTAAGCATTGTATTAAGTTTTTAAACTAATTTTTGCTTTATTTCTGTGTTGCTGAAAGGAATATGTATTTGAAAACAAATTACACTTTTATTTCAAGATTGTTATCTTTAAAACTGAGTGGTGACAGCAAAACTTTCAGACTGAAAGGAAGACATGAGTTGTATATGAATTTTAGTTTATGTTGATAACTAGTATAAAAGATTGGTAGAGTTGAAAGTATAAGATAAATGTTTGAATATAAGATGATTCAAATACAGGGTTCTCATCCATTTTCCAATGAAAAGATCACAACACTTAAGTTTTTAATGTCTACAGTGCATGTTTTAGACATATAGATGAAAATTAGATGTCTGTTGATCATGCTAATTCAACTACTTGTTAATTTAAATATATACATCTTTAAGCTTCATGTTAAGTAATATTAATTTAGAAAATACTCCTTTTCTCACAGTTATTTTGTGAAAGAATTTTAAGTACCTAACATGCATGTTTTAGAAATTTGACCTTGTTATCACTAGTGTCATTTCTTAAATCAGTTAATAGTTTTCTAGCGCCTACTGTTTAAATTATTTAAGATAAAACATAGTTTGAATTTGCATACTTACTACTGATAATGTGCTGCTTAACAGATCACCATAAACTTAGTGGTTTAAAACGACAATTTTATTATGTTTGTCAATCTGTGGCTCAGATATTCCGAAACGATACATGTGAGATGTCTTGCTTTTGTTCCGCAATATCTTGGTTCTTGGCTAGGAAGATTTGAAAACTCAGTAGGGAGAATCTGGAAGTGTGTTGTGTGTCACATTTATCCTTTCATCTGTTGATGGACATTTAATTTGCTTCTGTGTCTTAGCTATTGTAAATAGTGCTGCTATGAACACTGGTGTGCATGTGTCTTTCAAATTAGTGTTTCATCTTTCTTGAATATGTGTCCAGGAATGGAATTGCTGGATCATATAGTAACTTTTTAGTTTTTAAAGAAAACTTCAGATTGTTTTCTGTAGTGACTGTCTCAGTTTACATTCCCACTAACAGTATAGGAGGCTTCCTTTTCCTCTACGCTCTCTCCAGCATTTATTATTTGTAAACTTGTTGATGATGGCCATTCTGACCAGTGTGAGGTGATAGCTCATTGTAGTTTTGATTTGCATTTTTCTAGTAATTAGCTATCGGAGAAGGCATGGCACCCCACTCCAGTACTCTTGCCTGGAAAATCCCATTGACGGAGGAGCCTGGTGGGCTGCAGTCCATGGGGTCGCTAAGAGTCGGACACGACTGAGCAACTTCCCTTTCACTTTTCACTTTCATTCATTGGAGAAGGAAATGGCAACCTACTCCAGTGTTCTTGCCTGGAGAATCCCAGGGACAGGGGAGCCTGGTGGGTTGCTGTCTATGGGGTCACACAGAGTCGGACACGACTGAAGCGACTCAGCAGCAGTAGCAGCAGTAATTAACTATGCAGAGCATCTTTTCATGTGCCTGTTGGCCATCTGTATGTCTTTAGAGAAAAGTCTATTTAGGTCTTATGCCCATTTTTTGGAGTGAATTGTTTTTTTGATACTGAGTTGTATGATGTGTTTGCTTATTTTGGAAATTAAGGCTTTGCCAGTCACATTGTTAGCAAATGTTTTCTTCCATTCTGTAAATAGATTGTCTTTTTTTTTTTTTTAATAATGGTTTTCCTTTGCTGTGCAAAAGCTTTTAAGTTCGGTTAGGTTCCGTTTATTTTTGCTTTCACTTCTTTTACCTTGCGAGACTGATCTAAGAAAATTTTATATCTGAGAATGGTTTGCTTATGTTCTCCAGAAATTTAAGGTTTCATGTCTTATCTTTAAGTTTTTAAGTCATTTTGAGTTTATTTTGATGTCTGGTGTTAGGGAGTGGTCTAACTTCAGTGATTTATATGACACTGTCCAATTTGCCCAACACTACTTACTAGAAAGACTTGTCTTTTCTCCACTGTATATTCTTGCCTCCTTTGTTGAGGATTAATTGACTGTAGGAATGTGGGCATATTTCTGGCCTCTCTATTTTGTTCTGTTGATCCAAACATCTGTTTTTGTGCCAATACCTTCATGTTTTGATTACTGTAGGTTTGCAGTATTGTCTGAAGTCTGGGATGTTATTACCTTTGTTCTTTTTCCTCTGAACTACTTTGGCAATTCTTGGTCTTTTGTGATTCTGTGTAAATTTTAGGATCATTTGTGGAAAATGTCATGGATAATTTGATAGGGATTGCATTAAATCAGTAGATTGTGGTGTATAGTATGACCATTTTAGCAATGTTACTTATTCAAATCTGATATCAGTATTTTACAGTTTTCAGCATATGTCTTTTACCTGCTTGGTTAGGTTTATTCCTTTTTTTTTTTAAACAATTTTAAATGAGATTATTTTTAAACTTTGTTTGTGACTTCATTGTTAGTGTAAAAAAATGCAACAGATTTCTGTATATTGAACTGTGTCCTATTGTCTTGCTGAATTCATTTATTCTAATTGTTTTGTGTGGAGTCTTTAGGGTTTTTATATAGAATATTATATCATCTGCATACAGTGACAATTTTACTTCTTCCTTTTCAATTTGGATATGTGTTCTTGTTCTTGTCTGATTGCTGTGGCTAAGATTTCCAGTACTGTGTTGAAAAGCAGTGATGAGGGTGGACATGCTTGTACTGTTCCAGAATTTAGCAGGAAGGCTTTTAGGCTTTCACTGTGGGGTGTTACATTGACTGTGGGTTTGTCAAAAATAGCTTTTATTATGTTGAAATATGTTCCCTTTGTACTTGTTTTGGTGAGTTTTTAATCATGAATGGGTGTTGAATTTTATCATTTAGAGTTTCTGTTGCCTTACTGGTTTTCATTTTGGAAAGTCTGTCCATTGATGTCAGTGGGGTTTTAAAATATCCTACTGTTGTTATGTTCCCCTCAGTGTCTTTTTTTGTTTCTGTTAATACGATGTTTTATGTGTTGAGGTGCTCCTGTATTAATGATCCTTTTGTCATTATATAGTGTCCTTCTTTGTCTGCCTTTATGATGTTTGTTTTAAAATCATTTTTTTTTCCTGAATGTTGCTATCTCTTTCTTGTCATTGCCATTTACATGAAATACGTTTTCCATTCCCTCACTTTCAATTTGTTCATCTCTGTTGCCCTAAAGTGGGTCTCTTGTAAGCAGTATAATTGTACATTCTTGTTTTATTATCCAATCAGCCATCATGTGTCTTTTGATTGCAGCTTTTACTCCATTGACATTTATAATTGTTATTGATAAATATGTATTTATTGCCATTTTTTCTTGCCTGTCTTTATAGTTTTTAACCACATTTTCATTATTGATCAGTATATTGTTTGTTTCGCTTATTTATGAATTTCATATTATTTTTGAATTATTCTATATGTTACCACTTTGTTTTTTCATTATACTTAGTATTTGTCTGTATTCATTGTTTAGCTCTCATTCATTCATCACTGATGTGTAATTCATTATTAACGCTCACCCTAATAATTTCTGTTTATTCATTTTTAAATGTGGTAAAAAACAGATAATGCAGAATTTACCATCTTAATCACTTTTAAGTGTACAGTTTAGTAATATTAAATACGTTCACATTTCTGTGCAGCAAGTCTCTGGAACTATTTTGTCTTGAAAAACTGCAATTTCTATACCCATTGAACAAAAATACCCTCCCCTCTTAAGGTTTATACGTATTGTAACATGTATTAGGGTTTCCTTCCTTTTTAAGAATGAGTAATAATCTGTTGTATGGCTAATACCACATTTTGTTTATCCGTTTACCTATTGATGGACGTTTGGGTTGCTTCTGCCTCTTGGTCTATATGAGTAATGCTGTAAATACCACCTTTTGATATGCTTGTTCGCCATTTGTCTTCTGGCAGAAATGTGTTTTTCAAGTCTTATGACTATTTTTGATTTTTTATTCTTACTGTTGATTTATGAGTTCTTTATGTATTCTGGGTATTATTCCTTATCAGATGTTTGATTTGCAAATACGTTATTCCATTCCATGTGATGTCCTTTTACTCTGTTGATAGTTTCTTTGGATGTGCAGAAGTTTTAAAAATTGTTTGTCCTATTTGTTTATTTTTGCTTTTGTTGCCTGTGCTTTTGGTGTCATATACAAAAATTTATTGCCTAATCCAATGTAATGAAAGTTTTTCTCTATTTTTTCTTTTAGGAATTTTATACTTTTAGGTGTTCTGTTTAAGATGTATCACAATTTCAAAATCTACTTTACTGTTCATAGACTTCTTGATATTTCTAGTTTTTCCATTGCGAATCTTTCCTCTATGAACATCCTTGTATGTCTTTTGATTCACATAAGAAAGTATCATGTGTGGAATTCATGTAAAATCTATTACAGTGAGTCTCTGTCAAAAAACAAATTTAGAATCTTTTGGTTTAGGACAGGAATTGGCTATTTCTCTAAAAGGCTAGATAGTAAATATTTTAGATATTATCCCAGCTCTGTTGCAGCTTATTCAACTCTGTCTTTTCAGCATGAAAGCAACCATAGACAATACATGAAGAGGTTAGTGTTTGTTTCCAGTGAAACTTTATTGGCCCTGAATTTTGAATTTAGCATTATTTTCATGTGTCTTTTTTGTTTTTTAACTGTTTAAAAATGTGAAAATCATTCTTCGCTCATGGGTTATGTAGATAGGACACAGGTGGCTTTTGGATTTACCATGCAGACATAATGCACATACCCCAGCTCTAGAGTGCATATGGAAGGTGATTGCTCTGGCATTGAATGTGTACATTCTCAACTTATTAGAACTGCAAAATTTACTGTTTTCATTTGTTTATATTTCTACCATTGTTTAGAGTTTTGTTCACTATGCATCTGGACCAGACTTATTACTAGACCTAAATATTTTGTAATTATAGTAGATATAACATGGAATTCATTTTAAAAATATTTATATTTAACTGCTTAATAATTTAGTTGAATATTTTTTCATGTCTTTGGCTCTTTCTGGTTCCTCTACTGCAAAATCTGTTGCCCTCTTGCTGTTGTGTTGCTGACCTTTTCTTAACTGCACTGTAGGAGTTCTCTAAGTACCCTAAAGAAGAAACTTGTCAGTTATAAATATTAAAAATAAACTTTCCTAACTCATGACTTGACCTAATAAGTCTTTGCATAAGCTGACATTAATTTTAATATATTTGAATGATGATAAATAGAGTCTTTTATGACTTGATATTTAAAAAATTTTTCTTTAGGTAAACCTTTTCTAGGCTGACATCAGAAAGAAATTTCATGTTGTTTCCTAAAATGTTCATTGGTTTTACCTTTAACACATAGCTCTTTGAATTCTCATAGAGTTAACTGCTTTATGGTTTCGGTTAGGGAACTAATTTATTTCTTGCCATAATACTAACAAATTATCTCATTACTAATCATCAAATACTATTTTCTTCACACAGTTACTTGAAAAGCTATTCTGTAGTGTATACCTATGGGCTTTCCCCCACATTGTCCAATGGAATTTTTGTTTATTTCCGTGCCATGTTCTTTTAATTAATTTAGGTTTGCAATAAGTCTTGTCTGATAACCTGATAGTTCACGTATCCTTGAAAATTTTTCTTCAGAAATGTCTCAACTATTCTTGTTACTGTTCATTTTAGAAATACTTTACCAAGAAGCTAACAAAGCAAAATTGTAAGAGCAGAATTTTGATGGACTGTTTTTTGAGTCTGTCGATCAACAGATAATTGGCATGTTTATGATAATTGAATGACTGTGAACTTTGTGTGTCTTTTTATTTATTTAATTCTTTATTGCCTTTCAATAAAATTTTATAATCTATAAAGATTATCTTGTAAGCTTTTTATTTTATATTTCAGCATTTAAGTCTTATTTAATTTGATAATTTATTATTGTGTGCAGGATAAGATTGGGGTACAGTTTTTTCAGATGAGTAACTAATTGTGGTAACATATGTTAAATAACTTATCTTTTCATCTAAATAGTTGATATTCATCAGTGAACTCATTTGGCACTACTGAGATGTATTTAAGTCATATATATGTGGGAATCTTTTTCTGAATTTCTTTTACATTCTGTTAACATTTACATAGTAATATTTATCATAAACATATATTTATTGCTATATTATCCTCACTGATTTTGTTAATAGTATATATTATTGTAAGAAATATGTTAACACTGTATATTTTTTGGATTTGAGGTATTGGCGTTTCTCTGCTCTGTCAAGCCAGTGTCTTAGTTTTAATATCTGTTACTTTAACGCTTTTCTTTAGGCTCTTCACCCACTAAATTTTAATATGATTTATTGAATATCCAAAAATAGTCTTTTGGAATTCTGATTGAAATTGTATATATTTATATGTTATTTTTTGGGGAGAATCAGTATTTTACTGTATTTTTCTATTCAGAATCGAACTAGATTTTAATACAGGTTTTGATTTATGCCATTTACTTAATTTATAGAGTTGCTTTCAAGTAACTTTATTGTGTTATTTTCTTCTATCATTTATTCTTAAATATCTTATTTTTGTTAAGTATAATAGTTCTCATATTTTATCATTTAGGGATAATTATTGTTGGTTTCGGTCACATTTGCTAAGGCTTTATTACATTAAAAACTTCCCATTTTACAAGGAATGGCCAAAGAATATTTATATATTACTGGACTCAATTTGCTAATATTTCATTAAGGATTTTTTCTGACAGACTTTGTGTACAGCTGGAGTTATATCTTCATTAAATGTTTTATAGAATTCACAGGAAAACCACCTTGGCTTAGAGATTTCTTGGTGTGAGGTGTTTTTTTTTTTTTTTTTTATGGCATACATTTCCCATTTATTTTAAAATTTTGAGCATAATTGTTTTCCAAAATATTTTTGATATCAGTTGTAGAGCTTCTTGCCACGAAACCTCAGTTACTGACCCTGAAATGCTGCTCTTTTCTGTGAGAATGAATGTGCCTCCAAGGGACCTGGCGCATCATGCGCTTTTCACAAGGGTGTGCAAGTGCTAATAAATCAGTCCTTGTGAGATCAAATATGCATTTGGTATGCACTTTAATTTTCCTAGGTATATAGAATACTCTTTCAACTTTGTCCTTTAATACTAAAGGAAAGGAGAAAACCTATACATGAGTACTAAAAAAATCTGATCTCCAGAAATCCAAACAGTATCAAATAACAGTTGTCCTTCAGAACCAAATATGTGACTGTTAGCTAATGATTTTTTTTTTCTTTTTCATTCTTTCTTTTGAAAGTGAAAGTTGCTCAGTTGTGTCTGACCTTTGCGACCTCATGGACCGTAGCCCGCCAGGCTCCCCTGTCTGTGGAATTTTCCAGGCAAGAATACTGGAGTGGGTTGCCATTTCCTACTCTGTGGTGTGAGGTTTTAAGTTATGAATTCAAAATTTTCAATAAATACAGGATTATTTATATATTTACTCTTGTGTCAGGTTTGTTATGTTTTTAAGTAGTTTGTTCATTTCACTTAACTGGTCTTTTCCTTTTAGGTTATAATTATTTTAAAAGTGTGAAGGAGGGACTTCCCTGGTAGTCCAGTGATTAAAACTCTGCCTTTCAGTGTAGGCAGTGCAGGTTCAATCACTGCTCAGGGTGCTAGGATCCCACATGCCTAGGGGCCCAAAAACCAAAACATAAAACAGAAGCAATATTGTATAACGAATTCAAAAAGACATAAAAAAACTGGCTCCCGTCAATAAAATCTTTCTAAAATATAAGTGAGAGGATGGATACTTTGCTGACAAAGGTCTGTCTAGTCAAAGCTATGGTTTTTTCAGTAGTCGTGTATGGATGTGAGAGTTGGACCATAAGGAAAGCTGAGTGCTGAAGAATTGACGTTTTTGAACTGTGGTGCTGGAAGAGACTGTTGAGAGTCCATTGGACTGCAAGGAAATCAAATCAGTCAGTCCTAAAGGAAATGTGTCCTGAATATTCATTGGAAGAACTGATGCAGAAGTTGAAGCTCCACTACTTTGGCCACCTGATATGAAGAACTGACTGACTGAAAAAGACCCTGATGCTGGGAAAGGTTGAAGGCAGGAGGAGAAGGGGACAACAGAGGATGAGATGGTTGGATGGCATCCCCAACTCAAGTTTGAGCAAGCTCCTGCAGTTGGTGATGGACAGGGAAGCCTGGCATGCTGCAGTCATGGGGTCGCAAAGAGTTGGACACACTTGATTGACTGAACTGAAGGATGAATAGTGGCAACTGTTTATGGTTTTAATTTACATTTCCCTGCTGACTTACGATTTCAAACATTTTTTCAGCGTGTGTATTAGCCTTTCTTAAACTGTTTCCTTTGTAAAGTGTCCCAAGTCTTTGCCCATGTTTTGAATTGTTGGTTTGTTTTTTCTATATTGTTATTAGGGTTTTTTACATATTCTGGATACGAATCTTTTGTTTTATAGATGATTAGATAGAAATAGTTTCATTGAGTTAGACAAAGCTGTGGGTCCGTGTGATTAGATTGACTAGTTTTCTGTGATTATGGTTTCAGTGTGCCTGCCCTCTGATGCCCTCTTGCAACACCTGCCGTCTTACTTGGGTTTCTCTTACCTTGGACGTGGGGTATCTCTTCACAGCTGCTGCTGCTGCTCCAGCAAAGCGCAGCCACTGCTCCTTACCTTGGATGAGGGGTATCTCCACACCGCTGCTCTTCCTGACCTTGAAAGTGGAGTAGCTCCTCTAGGCCCTCCTGTGCCCGCACAGCCACTGCTCCTTGGACGTGCCCTGCCCTAACTAAGCCATGCCCTGTGGGGCCACCCAAGACGGGCAGGTCATGGTGGAGAGGTCTGACAGAATGTGG
>SJYV01047591.1:0-24436 GCA_006410875.1 Neotragus pygmaeus | reverse complement strand
AATGATGCTGAAGCTGAAAGCCCAGTACTTTGGCTACCTCATGCGAAGTGTTTACTCATTAGAAAAGACTCTGATGCTGGGAGGGATTGGGGGCAGGAGGAGAAGGGGATGACAGAGGATGAGATGGCTGGATGGCATCACGGACTCAATGGACGTGAGTCTGAGTGAACTCTGGTTGTTGGTGATGGACAGGGAGGCCTGGTGTGCTGCGATTCATGGGGTCGCAAAGAGTCGGACATGACTGAGTGACTGAACTGAACTGAACTGATCTAATGAAGTTGCTGCTTTTTAATGTGTCATCTGCCTGTCAACATGATTCCTAACTGCCACAAAATTTTTTGTCCTCCCAGAAATCTAATAGGCATTTTTCTTCCGTCTTCTACCAGAAGACTTCTATTCAACACCACCCAGCAGAGATGCTGGAAGATCAGTGCAGACTGTGGTAAATCTCATCCTGCTGTTAGGGAGCTTCTGGTCAAGTGATTCTTAGAGCTGTGAGTTCACTAATTAAGGACAAATATAATAGGATGCAACTCATGGCTTGTTCTTATTCTCCGTTGTTTATTCATTCTGGACACACAAATGGAACCCATACATATTTGCTGAATGAGTGAGTGCAATCCATGAATGGATTTACAGTTTAAAAGTTCCAAAAATGTATGTGTAAGACTTGCCTCATTTCACCTTATTTAATTCAACCAGTGATTGGGCATAATCAGATAACTTTGGTCCGCGATTTTTTTTTTCCAGCTACACCACAGAGTGTTTTTTTCTCACTTATGTGCCTCTCATGATGGGCAAAATTCTTTATCTCTTTGACCCACAGTTTTGATACTGACATTGTGCAAGGAAAGTGCACAGCCACTGTAAACCTCTTACCACAAATCAGTACCCTATAGGTATGAAATCGAAACCCTTGAATAACTTCCAGTTTAAATTCATGTCCTAGCTACTGTGCCTCATGGACACGGGCCAGTGTTGAAGGGAAGAGTGAGGCATCAGAGAAACTCCCGAGATGAAGGATGAAAGTGAAAGTTGCTCAGTTGTATCTGACTCTTTGCGACCCCATGGAATATACAGTCCATGGAATTCTCCAGGCCAGAATACTGGAGTGGGTAGCCTTTCCGTTCTCCAGGGCATCTTCCCAACCTGGGAACTGAACCCATGTCTCCCACATTGCAGGTGGATTCTTTATCAGCTGAGCCACAAGGGAAATCCAAGAATTCTGGAGTAAGTAGCTTATCACTTCTCCAGTGGATCTTCCTGACCCAGGAATCGAACTGGGGTCTCTTGCATTGCAGGTGTATTCTTTATCAACCGTGGCCTCAGGGAAGCATAGACACCAATCAGATATAAGGAATCGGAGGGAAGAGAGTAGTCCTGGCTGAGGAGACAGCATGCGTATAAGGAGCGTGTGCATTTCCCATGATTTGGGCTGCGGCCTTTTTTTAATCTTTAAAAATTAAAAGAAGAAAATTTTCTTTTCAATGTAAACTGTTTTAAAAATATTTATTGATTTTGCTTCTGTTGTACATTTTGTGCCTGTGGGGCATAGGGGATCTTAGTTCCCCGACTAGGGATTGAACCGGTACCCTCTGCACTGGAAGGCGGAGTCTTAACTATTGGGCCACCAAGGAAGTAGCAACCAGACCTTATATATTTACACTTTAGAAGAGTTTGTCTGCATGAACTATTACATAACCATGACTTTTTCTCACTCTTTCCTTAGGACAGTAGGATGTTCTTTTAGTCATCCAAACTTTATAATGTAGTTTACATCTGATAGATTTATTTCTGCTCTATTATTTTTATTTCAACTTTTTCATAACTGATACTGATACTGTTTACTTCTAGATAAACTTTAAGATAATTTTGCAAGTCCTGCCCCCCTACCAAGAAAACCTGGAAGGAGGTTTGTTTAAATTAAATTTGCTAAAAAAAGAATTGACATCTTTAGAATACCCAATCATCCCATAAAAGAAGATAAAATGTCCGTTTGTTTAAATCTTTATTTCCACCTCACAATAATTCTGTAGCTTTCTATAAGTAGATAGCTAACAGTGCTTGAATATTTTAGTTATGCTGAATGGTTAATGTAATTTTTTTCATTATTTTTCTGTTTGGAACACAGACACTTACTTGAATGCTCTTACTATTTTAATAGTGTTTTGGAAAGTTGCTTTGATTTTTCTAGGTGAAGAAATCTATGTGTTTCCTTCTTTCCAATTTATTTATATCATTAATTTCTCATTTTACTACAACAGTTGGAACAGTTCTTCCAGGACAAAAGGAAAAATAATGAGGCAAGTAGTAGGCTTTCTTTTTTTCCCCTAATTTTTTTTGAGCATTTTCTCTGAGAGTAAGGGAAGTACTTTTTGTTGATTTGAGATCTGATCAAATCAGATCTTAACTTACTATGGAAAGAGAAACAAATTATTTTTGTAACTTTTGTGTTGATGATTTTGTCCTTTTTTATCCTGATGAATGTCTAATTTGATCAAGTGCTTCCTCACTTATTATTGAGTTCGTTGTCTAAGTTCCTTTAGAAAATTACCTATGAATATATTTGCAGTTATTAAATAATTTTTGTACTTGGTATAAACCTTTCTCTTGTGCACACATATATTTTAAATAAAGTTTTGCATAAATCCATGATTTTATTAATTTCTTTAACAAAGACCCATGAAAGCAGTATTTATATGAGGCACTAGCCTAGGTACTGACTTTGATGAGGCAAGAGACGGCCTCACATTTAGTCCAGTGACTCCAGCATTTTCTAATTCCAGTGCATTTCTGAAGATCTTAAGAAGCACCCCTAGCGAGTTCCATACTTCAAAAATACTATTAAAAAAGAATATGTTTAGCATGTTTCTCTGATTTGAGTAAACTCAACTCATGGTGATACTGATTAGCTCCTGATTAGTGATTATGAATAACGCTTAACATATGTGGGAAAAATATGATACAGTATACTAACAATTATTTAATAAATGCAATAAGATTATCCATGATTATATTTCACACCCTCACTTTATAGCAGAAGAATCTGATGGCTAGAGAAGAACACTGCATAGCCACTTGAAGCCAGGGTAATATAAAGTAGAATGCTTATTCTTTTTAACTGACCAAACTTTGTTTGTTGCTATGCCTGAATTTAAGTTTTATTAATTTTTTAGTTACATAAATGATCCACATGCAAAAAATTAATACAGTGCGGTTGCAGAGACTCACTGTTCACTAGATCTGATTTTTTTTTTTTTTTTTTTTCTAGGCATAGAGTAGACCTCACTTCCTAAACTCCCTTACGGCCGAGAGGCTGCCTTATGATGGCATTGAAACCAATGTCCAATGGATGTTTCTATTCTTTTCATTTTTTCCCACCAAGCAGACATCAAGGAAAACTATTTAATGTTCAGAAATAATGGGTGAAATTATTCTATGTGTAACTGATAAGCTCTTTCCGAGTTCTAACAGCCAGGTGTTGAAGACCCAGGAGGGGATTCCATGGACCCCTGATAGTACACACTTTACCCACAACTTCACCAGCCCTGAATATTGTCAATTTTTGCATTTTTTCTGCCATTTAGATCACAAAGCATTTCCCTTACAATGTGACGACCCTCAAGTATGCAGCTTTATGCATGTGTAGATGATGAAATTAGGTAATTAACCACAGACTTCCAACTCATGGAGTTAATGCTCCAAGTGAGTTATACATATCTGACATTTTCAGATGATTTGCCTTTTTTTGGAATTTTTTTTACCCCAAACCCCTTCACTTTACTGAAAGAAACATAACTCCTCTAGACTAGAGAAGCAAAAAAAAAAAAAAAAAAAATTCCATTCCTTGATTTTTCAAAGGTGCCAAACATCAAGAATTCTTATGAAATTATTTCAATATGATGATTTATTGGAACTGCTCAAACTCAGACCCGTGGGGACACCATAAGTCATTCAATTCTGTGTTTTAATATCAGCACAGTTCAACTGAGTTAGAGAAATGCTGCCAGAGAAACAGACATATGTGTGTGATTTCAAACTTAATCGAAACCAGGACTCGGCAACCTTTAGCAATGCCAAGAGTGGCGAAAGAGACCATTTCCTCTCTGTAGAGACAGGCAGACATGGGGAAACTGGGCCCGTCCCCAGGACTGGATATTACATAAGACGTTCCCTGTAAGGTGTTAAGTGGTCACTAAAATAGAAGCTAATAAAACATGACCCTTTAAAGTGGATTTTGAAGTCACGGGAAAGGTTTGTGGAATTAAAATAATAAACTGGCTGTCCCCACCATTCTCCCAACTCCATTTCAGTCTCACCCATTCTCTTAGTGTTTCCAGGCTCAGCACACCTTGAAACCATCATTCACGCAGCATCCTTTGCCTGCGACCCCCTAATCTTCCCTCTTCTGCTTCATCCTAAGGCCTAGGCAACCTTCAATCTCAGCTCAAGGACCACATCCTACAGTGGAGCGTCCCTTTTTCGCTTCTAGTTTTCCTCTTCTGTCCTTAGTACGCTTCTTTAAAATTATTACTATTATTTTGGCTGTGCCCGAGGCAAGTGAGATCTTATTTCTCAGACCAGGGATCAAACCTGTACCCCCTGCGGTGAAAGGGCAGAGTCCCAACCACTGGCTCGCCAGGGGAGCCCCTCTTCTTGGTACTCTTCAAGTGATTTTAAGCTTGGATGCTGTAGTCAAAGTTCTGAATTCATTGACACCTTGGTGACCATTTATGCCCTTCACATCCCAGTTTCTTCATCTGTAGAAACTGGAGCAGAAGAATCCACGCATTCAGTGAGCAGTTACAGGTATTACTAGCATCATACATGTAAAGTATTTGGCCTCTGTAAGCGTTTAATGCATGTCATTGTTCCCACAACGCTCCGCTTGTGCATGGACCATGCGGCCTTTACCCTGCAGCCCTGGAATCCTCCCCTTTATTGTTTCTCCATCGGTGACTGAGGTTCCCTGAAGGCAGAGAACATTTCTCCATCATCCTAGTATCACAGCACATTCGGGATGTGAATAGCTGCTTAAGAGACGTTTGGCAAGTGGATGAAGGTAGATTTGGCATGTCTGCATAGAAAGGCTGCCAGCCCCAGCCTGGTTATGTGTACACGTGGGGTTTTAATGCAGAGGTAAAGCCACTTTCAGAGTTCAGGGCTGGAGAACCAAAATCACGAGGAGAAAAATGGAAGGTTTTAAGGTCCCATGTCTGGAATTTTCTTATCTGAATGTTCTGGTCCAGATAATTAAGGATCAAAGATTAGTCATTTTGAAAGATTCATCTTGGGATTAAAACTAATTTTGCATTTTATAAGTAAAAAAGTGTCTCAACTGAGACTCCTTAGTTTGAAGAGGCTTCACTCTTACTGTATCTGTGGGACTGATTTATAAACATCCAAACTCCATAAACAAAAGCAGGCCTCTTTAAAAAGGAAACTAAAGGGAGAGAACCCTGGAGAATGGGAACGACAACTCATTTCCAGTCTTCTTGCTTGGACAATGCCATGGGCAGAGGAGTCTGGTAGGCTATGGTCCACGGGGCTGCAAAGAGTTGGACATGACTGGAGCGACTTAGCATGCATGCATGCAAAGGGAAAGAAAGAGAGAAGGAAAGGAAGGAAAGAATGAAATGAAGTCAGGAAGGCAGAGCGAGAGAAAGAAGGAAAGAAAGAAAGAAAGGCACCATCTGCAGGCCAAGTCAGCATTCCAGGGGCATTTTACAGGGATGTAAAAATCCTTGGAAATGAGAAGCAGTAAAAGAGGGTCAGCTTCGCATTCCACAGAAGTCCACCGGGGGCTGTGCTTTTGACCCTTAGATGGTGTCTACAAGCAAAGGAACAGTGATTCCGACAGTGAGTTCAATGTTGCGTAGGCTTTCTGGCAGCAGTGCTTAACAGCCCCACTGCACCCACCCGCGTCTGGTGAAACCGCATGGGCGCCGGCTGTTGGAGTCTGATACGCCGAGTGCAGGTTTCAGAGAAACCCGAGGATTTAGCTAAGAGAAGGCAGCTTCTGAGTGCCCTGTGGGTCCTGGGATGGGTCTGGTTTTCCCGAGCCTTGGTACCCGGTTACCAGCATGATGCAAACATCTCTTGTGCATTAAACAGCATTAAAAAAAAAAAATCCCCTCACTACCCAGCATCATCCCGTAGCCCCTCCCTGGCTGCCCAGCTCCTCTCAGTAAACAGACTGTGACTCGCCTCCCCTATCCCCAGGCTGAAAGGACACTTCTGAGGGGAGGTGGCACCTCATAGGGAGGCGAGGGTCCTTGAACCGCAGGATCTGGAGTGGGGCCACTGCGTCCTGACAGGCACACGGGTCTCTCCTCTCCCTCACTCTTCCCTTTCTCCTCTGTCACTATCAAGAACTGACAAAAAGGCCCAGGGGCATTCCTGGCGTTGTTGCTCTGAGGTCTCAGTAGCCTTGACCCCTTCCGAGGAGTGGGCCACGGGGTCAAGAGCGTGCGCTTGGAGCCACCTGGCCTGAACTTGAATCCCCTGCTGTGTGACCTCAGGAAGGGAGGAGCTGTGTCTGTTTGCTCCTGGCTGTATTGTCTCAGAACCCAGAGCAATATGGAATAAAGAGTGGGCACTTACTATTTAAAGAATGGCTGAATTTTGCATGGGTGAACAAAAAGACATCAGGCTTCCCGGGTTGTGCCAGTGGTTAAAAACAAAACAAAACAAACTACCTGCTAATGCAGCATAAGAGACACAGGTTTGATCAATGGGTTGGGAAGAACCCCTGGAGGAGGGCTTGGCAATGTACTCCAGTATTCTTGCCTGGAGAATCCCATTGAGAGAGGAGCCTGGAGGGCTATAGTCCATGGGGTCACAAGGAGTCAGACTTGACTGAAGCAACTTAGCTTGCACACACGTTAAGACATTACTATCATTATTACTCTTATTAGCATGCCATACAGATTAAATAGCATCGAGCATGCCTGAGTATTGAAGTTGTGTTCAACACACAGCGAATAAAGGCTAGAAAGAAAAAAGGAAGGAGATGGTGGACAAATGCAAGGAAGAGCAGACATGTTCCCATACAACTTCTGCAAGGGAGGCAATGAGGTGAATGTGAAGCCAGCATTAGGGGAATGGGTGGGTGGGCCAGTGCCATTGAAATCCTTGGGCAAACACCCACGTGTGAGCGGTGCTTGAGGACCAGGGAGACAGGGAGGACTCGTGTTGGGTGGGAGTTACTCCGGCTGCACAGGAGTGGCAGCAGGTTGGCTGCATTTGGGATCTCGAGGCAGCACTGAGCTATTTCCAGGCTAGGCAATCAGGGGTGCCACTGCCTGCTTAGTAAAAGGTGCCCAGACCTTCCCGTGAAGTGAGGTGGTGCTCGCCTCATCCTCTCCCTCTTAGGTGGTTAAAGAAGAATCAGCTTGGGGTAGCATGAGAGACACAGCCATGAAACCAGATAGAACAGGGCCAAACCTACTTCTGCTGCTACAGGCAGCCACGGTGTAAGACAGTTAACGAGAATGGATCCACTTGCTCCTTGTCTCTGCAGACCCCTGCCCCTCCCCGTCACTGTAGTTGTTCAGTTGCTAAGTTGTGTCTGACTCTTTGTGATCCCATGGGCTGCATGCAGACTGCCAGGCTCCACTGTCCTCCACTATTTCCCAAAGTTTGCTCAAATTCATGTCCAGTGAGTCAGTGATGCTATCTAACTATCTCATCCTCTGCCATGCCCTTCTCCTTTTGCCTTCAGTCGTTCACATCATCAAGGTCTTTTCCAATGAGTTGGCTCTTTGCATCATGTGGCCAAAGTACTGGAGCTCCAGCTTCAGCATCAGTCCATGTCCCTATACATGTGTTACGTACCTTGGTGGCTGGTCATAAGCTAGTTCCATGGAGATAATATTACTTACTTTCTAGATGACCTTAAGGATTAACTGAAATAGAAAAAGGCATTGAATATCTAGCTGAGCTCCCAGGACTTAATAGACTCTAACAGGTAGGGGTACAGAGTTGGGACCTCACACTCAGCAAGTCCTCAATACTTACTTACTGAAGATGAGAATGAAGGTTGAAATCCAGATACCTCATTAAAAATCATATAAATCTCTTACCATCAACATAATGCTTTGGTCACCAGATGCAAAGAGCCAACTCATTGGAAAAGACCCTGATGCTGGGAAAGATTGAAGGCAAAAAGAGAAGAGTGGGCAGAGGATGAGAAGGTTAGGTAGCATCACCAACTCAATGGACATGAATTTAAGCAAACTCCAGGAGAACAGGGGAGTGTGGTGTGCTGCAGTCTGTGGAGTCACAGAGAGTCAGACATGGCTTAGTGACTGAACAACAACCACAACCATCTACACACACACAAAAGATGATTCTACATGTTTTCACGAAAGGAACTTGCAAGACGGCTGCTTTTAAGGACAGAGGGGCTCAGGGTCTGTTCCCACCTTGCTCTCTCCTTTTCTAGCAAAGGCAGAGCTAACTGCATTCACCGGTCTGCACTTCCAAACTTGTCCAAGATCCCAAAGATGAAGCAGAGCACAGGAACGTGGGTACATTCTTCTTGCCTGTCTACCATTATTTTCTCAGTCTTTGGCAACCCTTTGTGTTCTTTTCATGGTTTACATTGGAATGATAGCTGGCCAGAATGACAGAATGTACCTGGCTACTTTAATAGCATCTCTACAGAATTCTTCCTCCTTCCAGCTCTCCTTCTCTCCTTCCCCTCTTCCTCTTCACTCTTTCTTTTCTTTCCTCCAAGCTTTGTGTTTGCAGAATTTCACCCCCTCCCCCAGAGGGAACATTTTAGGAGCATGGGTTTATGACTACTGTAAAGAAGAAAGTTTGAAAGGCAAAGTCAGAGACGCGATTCCCCAAGCTTTATAACAAACTCCTGTCAAAACATAACAAAAAACCACAGCCAGACATGAGCCACGATGACAGAATGCAAGACCATAAAGATGATGGAGATCAGACGGGACAGGCACTTTATAGAAACAAACACCTTCCTCGCAACCAGACAGAGCAGGCATAACACTGAAAAACCCTTTCCGAAAAAAAAAATAAAAAGGTCTGAAGAAATAAGGACAAAAACATAAAATTCAAATGACAGCCCAGCCCAAGGAGATAAACCCAAGGCAGAAAGAATCCAATTTTACTAAATCAAACCGACATCTCTTCCTGACTTTAATTGACCTCAGTAAGCTGGATCCTAAACAAACATAAAATTAAGAAGTCGGTAGCATCCAGGGGGAGAAATGGACCCTCCATGTGCAGACATTTGAAGTTTCACTTTCTCGGAACTGTCTTGGTTCTGTACAGAAACGTGGACTCATTCACTCCACGGTGGGTGGTGGCCACAGCGCCCAGCGTGAGGTCGACTCAGGGTTCCTGAGCGTGCCCGTGGAAGGGTCAGAGCTGAGATCTGGCTCCAGCCATCACGTATCAGTTCAGGCTTCCGTGGCACTGTCATCATTGGAAATAAATGCACATGGGAAGGGGAAGGGAGGCTAATGGATGCAGCTTAGCAAGACGCCAAGGAAAGTTCTGTCTCCTGTTAACCTGGAAGCGTTACCGTGCAGGAGGCACCACAGTGACCTCTATTACCAGAAGTCCCTTAGTCATCGAGGCATGTATGTTTTGAAAAAAGTCTCCCCATAGTCTCTCTGGTTTTCCTTTGCTGGACATTTTTGCTGACACGTTTTCCTTCCTTCCTTTATTTTTTTTCTGGGTAACTCTTCCTCTTCTTTAGCTTCTGACTTGGGATCTACTCCTTCCAAGGAGGAACTACTACTCTGATTTCCGCAGGTCAAACTGGTTCGGTCTGTTTCTTGCAAATTCTTTTGACAGCCTCTCCTTCTCTGTCACAGGATTTAGCATATCACAGTGGTTCTCCAACAGACTGCAACTTGGGGAGCTTGTTGAGATAAAGATTTCCAAACCTCACCTCCAAAAGCATCTGTTTCAGCAGGAGTGGGATGGGGCCAGGGTCTGGTATTTTTTACCAAGTATTCCAGATGCTTTGGTCACAGATAATCCCTAGAGCGTATTCAGAGACTCTGGTTTATCTAACTTCTCACTGAGTCCTCTTCCTATGTTGGGTCCGTGAGAACAGAAACCAAATCTGCCGAGGACTGATCTGAGCAATCAGCATTCAGTAACAGCCACTGCCTGTTTGTTGCTGTTCAGTTGCTAAGTCGTGTCTGACTCTGCGACGCCACGCACTGCAGCACGCAGGCTTCTCTGTCCATCACCAACTCCCGGAGCTTGCTGAAACTCATGTCCATCGAGTCGGTGATGCCCTCCAGCCATCTCATCCTCTGCCGTCCCCTTCTCCTCCTGCCTTCAATCTTTCCCAGCATCAGGGACTTTTCCAATAAGTCGGCTATTTGCATCAGGTGACCAAAGTATTAGAGCCTCAGCTTCAGCACCAGTCCTTCCAATGAATATTCAGGGTTGATTTCCTTTAGGATTCACTTTTTTGATTTCCTTGCAGTCTCAGGGACTCTCAAGAGTCTTCTCCAGCACCATAGTTTGAAAGCATTGATTCTTGGGCTCTCAGCCTTCTTTATGTTCCATCTCTCATAACTCTACATGACTACTAGAAAAACCATAGTTTGACTATATGGACCTTTGTCTGCAAAGTGACGTCTTTGCTTTTAAATAGGTTTGCCATAGCTATACTCCCTATATGTGTGTGTAGGCATGTAGATGGCTGTGTATCTGTATATGTACATGTATACATATGTATGTGCATATGTCCACACACACACACATACACATACAGTCACAGAGTGAATATGGTATGGAGCTGTGTTTGGTAGGTTAGGTAGGAAGGTTACCATTCCTACACGTGTTTGGTAGGTATGGTGTGGAGCTGTGTTTGGTAGTCATCTGTGTTTGACAGAGATGAGAATGATAGTGGCATGGAGTACTGAGGAGCAGTATCTCATAGCCTCTGGTTGTCATCACTGATTTTTCCATCATGCGTTGCCAAGAGAATGGATGGGATTCTCAGGAAACAAAACCTTCCACTTACTGGTGACTAGGTAAGAAGTGGCTGCCTCTATCCTGCCAGACTCTCCACTAGGCTCCCCCTGCTGAGTCTTCCTGGGTGCGGACCCTGCCCAGGGAACCTCAGCACCACCCGGTGGGAGCCTTCCCTGGTGACACTTCTGCTGAGAAAACAAATACTTCAGTTCCAAACAACTAAGACGGCGGCGGGGTCACATGTCAAGATAATTCTAGGAAATATTTGAAAGATGAAGTCTCTTTTCTATCAGTCACATCTCCAAACTGTTATAAATCTGGGGCTGCCCACACTCTACTTAACATGTTAGAATACAATTGAGTGCTGAGCTTTACTCCAGGTTCATTATAGTGGGGACTTCGCATGATGAATGTGTTGGAGATGAGGGACTTGCAGTAATCCAAGAAGGCAATTCCCAGAGCCAACAGGCCATTGTGAGCATGTATGAATTGATAAGCAGAGTGATCACTCGTGCAATTTCAGGCTGTGGAGATACGAACAATATCTCGCTAGTGGATAATATCAGTTGTCAAGTATATGTTTTATAATCCCCAGGACTCCCTCTTGTTTTTGCAAGCTGCTGGTGGATATCTTCGATTTTTTTTTCCTAGCTGCATAAGACTTTGGAAAGGTTAGATTTCTGTTTTTCCCCTTCCTTGACCAAACAGGTTAATAGTAGAGAAAATGTAAGCAGAAAAAAGTAGTGAAGACAGAAAAAAAAATTATGAAGAGCCATTTCATCAGCCCTTTAAACACCACTGAAAACATTTCAAATGCATATTTTAGTATCTGTAGTCAATGTGACAAGAAACTTGCATACGTCAGAGGCACTTCTGTCTCTGCCTGAAAGATTATGAGGGTGAGATTTAATTGTCACGACATCTTTTAGCCCCGGTGTCTCAGGGTTCTGTAAAAAAGGAACCATGTTTGTTCACCTCCACATCTTGAATGCCCAAACCAGCACCCTCTACAGTTGCTAAATAATTGATGTGTTCATTCATCACCTTGGGTTTCTTTTTTTGAAATTTATTTATTTTAATTGGAGGCTAATTACTTCACAATATTGTAGGTTTTTTGCCATACATTGACATGAATCAGCCATGGGTGTACATGTGTTCCCCATCCTGAACGCCCCTCCCTCCTCGCTCCCCACCCCATCCCTCAGGGTCATCCCAGTGCATCAGCCCTTAGCACCCTGTCTCATGCATCAAACCTGGACTGGTGATCTGTTTCACATATGATAATATACACGTTTCAATGCTATTCTCTCAAATCATCCCACCCTCCCCTTCTACCAGAGTCCAAAAGACTGTTCATTACATCTGTGTCTCTTTTGCTGTCTCACATATAGGGTCATCATTACCATCTTTCTAAATCCCATATATATGCATTAGTATACTGTATTGGTGTTTTTCTATCTGGCTTACTTCACTCTGTATAATAGGCTCCAGTTTCATCCACCTCATTAGAACTGATTCAAATGCCATGTTTTTAATGGCTGAGTAATACTCCATTGTGTATATGTACCACAGCTTTCTTATCCATTCATCTGCCGATGGACATCTAGGTTGCTTCCATGTCCTGGCTGTTATAAACAGTGCTGTGATGAACACTGGGGTACACGTGTCACTTTCAATTCTGGTTTCCTTGGTGTCACCTTGGCTTTCTAAGAGTTGGAAGACAGAAGCTGATCAGGCAGATTGGGATTAGGGACTAACCCAGGCAGATATGACCCAGGAAACGGGGTGAGTCTCTGGGGAAGGTGATGGTGAGAGACACGAGGCAAGGAGGAAGGAAGTTCCCCTATGTCTGTGCTTCTGTTTCTGCTTTATAAACAAAAGACTTAGAGAATAAAATATAAAAGACTTAGAGAATAAAATATAAAAGAAAGACTTAGATAATGACCATATGTTTACCAGGAGGGAAGAATCAGGGGGCAGGATAGCTAGGGAGTTGGGGATGGATATGTACACACTGCTATATTTAAAATGAACAACTAACAAAGTCCTGCTGTACAACACAGGGAAGTTTGCTCAATGCTATGTGGCAGCCTGGATGGAAGGGAGTTTGGATACACAAACCTAGACAGGATATTAAAAAGCAGAGACATCACTTTGATGGCAAAGTGCATATCATCAAAGCTATGGCTTTTCCGGTAGTCAGGTATGGATGTGAGAGCTGGACCATGAGAAAGTCTGAGTGCTGAAGAATTGATGCTTTCGAACTATGGTCCTGGAGAAGACCCTTGAAAGTCCCTTGGACTGCAAGGAGATCAAACCAGTCAACTCTAAAGGAAATCAATTGTGAATCTTCACTGGAAGGACTGATGGTGAAGCTCCAACTCTTTGGCCACCTGATGCAAAGAGCTGACTCATTGGAAAAGACCCTGATGCTGGGAAAAACTGAAGGCTGGAGAAGGGGATGGCAGAGAATGAGATGGCTGTATGGCATCACCAACTCAACAGGCACGAATCTCTGTAAACGTCAGGAGATAGTGAAGGACAGGGAAGCCTGGCGTGTTGTATTCTATGGGGTCACAAAGAGTTCGACATGACATAGCAACTGAATAAAAACAACAAATATGTATGGCTGAGTCCCTCTGCTGTCCACTTAAAACTACTGCAACATTGCTAATTGGCTATACTCTGATATAAAATAAAAAGTTAAAAAAAAAAAAGGAAATTCTGGGTTGGAATTAAAAGACTCGAATGATGTGGAAGAGGAAACCAATAGCTGCCTAAGACTAATACAAAAATACAGGCAGGGAATAGGTAAGGAGGGCTTTCTGAATCAACAGGGAATTGCCAGGGAATGTTCTAGACTCTTGAGGGTTCTTCTTTGCGGAGGAATCTTCATTAAAGTGATATGCCTCACCTCTCTTTGTCTCTTTGCTTACTGCACCTGGGTGAAGCAGAGGCATAAGAAATCTTACCAAAGAGTTAAAAGTTCAGAAGGCAAAATTAGGCATGCGTAGTCCCCTTCATTCCGCTTCCTTCTCTTGGATACAAGCTCTACAGGGAATGCGTGTTCCACTCAACTTCTGTAGCACCAGAATCTGCCCTCTAGGGTGACAAGCAATGCTGGTGATGGCATGAGTAGGTCTACTTGTTCTTGGACTTAATTTTAGGAAATCCATTTGCCTGGGAATATACAGTTTGTTCTCCAAAGAGTATCTGTACCAGAATTATAAAGTCATCTGCATCTGGCATCTCCTTTGTCTTACTTCTCAACTGGTTTAGAACTTTTAAGTATTAAAAAAAAAACGTATCACTTATTAGAATCTCAATTCCCTGGACAAATAGTTGGCAGGTAGCAAACATCTCAACCCAATTCAATTTCACAAATGCTTTTCACACACCTACTATGTGTACAGCCCCATGTTGCCTTTTGGAATGTTTACAGCAGTAACCAAGACGAAATTTCAGGCCAGGGTACCATGCAACATTCTAGACTTGAGCCGGGGAGCAGATGTCATGACTGCTGACTTAATGCAAAACCCATTGCCCAGTGCCCATGATTAGATATACAAGCTCTTTGATTGACCTCGGCTTCACATTACAAGGAGCACTTGCAGCCCCAAGTGTGTCTTGTAATGTGAGGCCCTTGAAAGCAAGAACTCTGCCTTAGTCTTCCTCTTGATCTCAGTGTCTGGAACATGGATTAACCTAGAACATCATAATGGAATTGTTGGCTAGATGGATGGATGGATAAGTTCTATTGGATATGGAAAAACTTGTGTTGTAAAGAAGGTAAAAATCATCTCCACCTCAAGTGATCAGAGTGACAGGTCAGAGAGAGAGTTTGATCTCTTCTAACAGTTGCACTCTAAATAAATCATGCACATTTAGAAGATGTTTTCAAAAATAGTAGAGTAGAGATTCTTCCTAGATGAAGAATCATGTTTCAACAGTAAGATGCTTCGGAACAAAAATGAAGGCTGCTAGGTAGGTGGATAAAAACTATATGCAAAGATCTCCTGCTTCTTCCTTCCGTGAGTCTTTTCTTTTGGTCAGATGGTTAGGAAAGAATTAGTGGAACCATGACATTTGCTTGTTGATGGGGAAGATTATTTTTGATTCTCTAAATGACTGAGTCAAGTATCAGTTGGAGAATGCCAACAGTGAATGCTTATTTAAATTCAGAGGAACCACAGATTGGATTGTATGTTTCAAGGGGAAAAAATAAAGAGAAAAAACAAAAACAATGACTATCTGGCATATAGTCTGCCTTTGACATCTCTTGGTTGAATGACATAAGTGACATAGACACATGCTTAGAAAAAGAAAGCCCAGACAAGTAGAAAGCGCAAAACACTGAAAGGAGGCCGTGGTTCAAGTTACAGGCAGTAGAATCTTCTCCTGCACACCCAAAGTCCCCGGCGTCCTCAGGAAGCCTTGGGAATTAAAGACAAGATAGCAAGAAGAGCAACAGCTGTTGGCTAACTTCCTATGGCAGTTTTGAATGAAAGCTTTCGAGTTCGGCTTTTGCTCTGCAGACAGAAGTTATGAAGGGTTTTGAACCTTGGAATGGATCTGGATTTAAATATTTCCCAGCTTTAAATTTCTGTGACTGCTTTTGGTAACAGCCCAGTAATGCTTAATTTTCTCTGTTAATACGTGCATCAAATCACGGAGGAACTAAGAAGGAATTTTAATGGATCTGGTATGGGGTGAAAGCATGTGTTAGTTAGTGTGGAGAATGTACAAATCTCTGTGTGCAAAAGGAGTCATTTGTGTAATTTTTGAGACTTAATAAAAACCTCTACAAAAACAAGGTCATATAAAAGCTATTGTCCTGAGTCTGTAACCCTGTGTAATGATCTGAAGCCTGATAAACCTATCATTCTACCAGTCTCCCATTTTACCACGTTTATTTTTCTACGCCTACCTCTAGACAGTTCTAAACACCTCCCAAAGATGATAACTGCTCCATTCCCAAGCCAAATATATGACCAGAATGCAAGTTCCAAGAGGGAAGACTTTTACTTCTTCTTCCTTCTGTATCTCTAGGGCCCAGACTATTTCCTGGCACAGGGCAGGGACTCAATAAATATTTGTTGAATAAATAAATAAATGATGATAGCTATGAATTTAGTAAAAACAACACTCACTGAAAGTAACCAGAGGAAAGCAAGGGGGAGAAAGCCATGCCAAATAATAAAAAGGACAAAATGTTCTGCAAAGAAATGCCATTTTATTGCTTTTAAACATGCTCTTTAAAATCAATGGCTATCAAGTGCTACCAATTAATGTGATACTTAGAGATATTAATACTTGCATAGATCAGTAAGGCCACATTTATAATTATCATGTGGCATATATACCTAGAAGTGGCTTAAAGTACTGGAATTATTTTTTTTTACGAGTTTAACACCCCAATCTAAAGAGTCTCTTGATGCAAATGAAAGAAAGTGAAAAAGTTAGCTTAAAACTCAACATTCAAAAAACTAAGATCATGGCATCTGGTTTCATCACTTCATGGCAAATAAGTGGGGAAACAATGGAAACAGTGACAGACTTTATTTCTGGGGGATGGCTCCAAAATCACTGCAGATGGTAACTGCAGCCATGAAATTAAAAGACACTTGCTGCTTGGAAGAAAAGCTATGGCTAACCTAGAAAGCATTTTAAAAAGCAGAGACATTACTTTGCCAACAAAGGTCCATTAAGTCAAAGCTATGTTTTTTCAAGTAGTCATTTTTGGCTCTGAGAGTTGGACTATAAAGAAGGCTGAGTGCCAAAGAATTGATGCTTCTGAACTGTGGTGTTGGAGAACACTCTTGAGAGTCCCTTGGACTGCAATGAGATCCAACCAGTCCATCCTAAAGGAAATCAGTCTGGAATATTCACTGGAAGGACTGATGCTGAAGCTGAAACTCCAATACTTGGGCCACCTGATGAGAAGAACTGACTCATTTGAAAAGACCCTGATGCTGGGAAAGATTGAAGGCTGAAGGAGAAGGGGATGACCAGAACATGAGATGATTGGATTGCATCACTGACTTGATAGACATGAGTTTGAGCAAGCTCTGGGAGCTGGTGATGAACAGGGGGACCTGGCCTGCTGCAGTCCACGGGTTGCCAAGAGTCGGACACGACTGAGTGACTGAACTGAATGAACACCCCAATCTCTTCTACCATGGCATATAGAAAGGCAAAATTGGAAAGAGTGACAAATTTTATTTTCTTGGGCTCCAAAATCACTGCAGTGGATGGTCACTTCAGCCATGAAATTAAAGGATGGTTGCTCCTTGGAAGGAAAGCTATGACAAACCTAGGCAGCATATTAAAAAGCAGAGACATTACTTTGCCAACAAAAGTCCATATAGTCAAAGCTATGATCTTTCCAGTAGTCATGTGTGGATGTGAGAGTTGGACCATAAAGAAGGCTGAGTGCCAAAGAACTGATGCTTTTGAAAGTGTTGGAGAAGACTCTTGAGAGTCCCTTGAACTGCAAGGAGATCAAACCAGTTAATCCTAAAGGAAATCAAACATGAATATTCATTAGAAGGAATAATATTGAAGCTCCAATACTTTGGCCACCTGGTGCAAAGAACTGACTCATTGGAAAAGACCCTTATGCTGGGTAAGATTGAAGGCAAGAGGAGAAGGAGATGGCAGAAGATGAGATGGTTAGCTAGCTTCATTGACTCAATGGATATTAATCTGAGCAAACTCCAGGAGATAGCGGAGGACAGAGAGCCTGGTGTGATGTAGTCGGTGGGGTCATAAAGAGATAGACATGATTTAGTGACTGAATGATAACAGTCTTCCCTACAATTGCCAGACTTTCCTTTGTTTATTTTAAAGTAAACGGGTTTTAGTCTCATGGAGAAAAGAACTTCACGCTACATCAAATTAACAGGATCCTGAATTTGAAGTGTTTAAATAGATTATATTGCAGCTGGTAATGTGATGGTAGTAACTTAACTGTTGTTATCCAAACCCTTTCTGCCAGTTTTAGCTTCCCAAAAGTATCAGTCCTACTGCTACCTAGAAGGCTGTTAATAGCTAACTAAATTTAAGTTCTTCTTAGGTGCTGGTCATTGGATTAAGTTTGTTTTAACTCTATTACTTCCTCTAATACTCTCAATGACATTACATAGTAGTTACTACTATTATCTGAATGTTATCATAAAGGGGCCCAGGCTCAGAGAGGAATGAGTACCTAGAATGTCTGAACCCCAAATCGACCAATCAATAATATTAATCCATCTCATGCCCCCTCTTTTATTGTGTTGGAAGGTTATGTGTCCCTCAAGCTTTTATTTAACTTTATGCACAAATGAAACCTCCCAGTACACCCAGAATGGTGTCAGCCGCATAATGGATGAAGAGTGAAAGTTTTGCTAGATTGATGCCACTGTGTGAATAAAGGGTATGATAGTGTAGTTGACTATTTTTTAAATATTAAAGAATCTATTTATTTGGAAAGCATCTTAAAGATAATACAATAGTATCTTTTGGAGATAGCACCAATCTACAGGGATCTTAAAGATCACCTAGTCTAACCATTTGCCAAAAGTGTCTGGCCAATTCAAGTCTTTAAAATCTTTCAGTGGCTCTCCCGTTGTTTTCAAGGTGATGCTGTGTTCAGTCGCTAGGTCATGTCCAGCTCTTTGCAACCCCATGGACTGTAGCACGCCAGGTTTTCCTATCCTTCACTATCTCCTGGACTTTGCTCAAATTCTTGTCCACTGGGTTGGTGATGCTATCTAACCTTCTCATCCTCTGCCGCCTCCATCTCCCTTTGCCTTCAAACTTACCCCACATCAGGGTCTTTTCCAGTGAGTTGGCGCTTCACATTAGGGTGAAGTGCAGACTCTTTAATATGATTTCCAAGGATCTTTATGACGGGGTCCCTGCTTATCGCTTTGATCTTGTTTCTTACAAATTCCCTGCATCCCCTGTTCCTCCTCATCCTCTCCTTCCTCCTCTTGTGTCTCTACCATTCACCCCACATCACAGAAAGACGCACAGTCTTGGCACCAACAGAACGTTTTCCCGCTCCTCTAAGTCTGACAACTCTCCCTTGCTTCTGCAGTCTTAGCTCATGAGATTCCATCTGCCTGGCATGTCATTGCCCTTCTCTGGCTAATTTCTTCTTAAAAACCACCTCTGGGACATCTGGAGAAGGCATCTCTCAGCAGTGCTCCTGCCATTTCTTCTGTTCTTCAGTAAGAGTCCACAGCTCACAATGCCCTGGACAGCTTCCTTGATCCCCACCTGATCCTCTTTGAAGGCTGGAACTACAACTGCTCTGATGCTAAGTACCTGCAGGACCAGGGACAGAGCAGGCTGAATGAGCTCTTGGTGAATGAATGAGTTGGACCCAACAGCCAGCGCTTCAACGCTCACTGGGTTCTTGCCCATGGATACATCAGTGTATCAAGTGGGGGAAACGCAGAAGCCATAAAGCCTTTGTGCAGTACAGTCCTCTGACTTCTGGGAATGGAGTCCACCTGGGTCACAGTCTGAGCTGCCCTGAAAACTCATGGAGGCTTAATCACAGTCCCAAGATGACTCAGTTCTGTGGCGTCTCTGAGCCACAGGAAGCCAGTCTTGATCTGGGCATGCGGTTTCACCTGTGTTAGCATCCTCTGTTGTAAAGAATGGGCTTCCCAGGTGGCTCAGTGGTAAAGAATCTGCTTGCCAGTGCAAGAGATGTGGATTCGATCTCTGGGTTGGGAAGATCCCTTGGGGAAGGAAATGGCAAACTACCTACTCCAGTATTCTTGCCTGGAGAATTCCATGGACAGAGGAGACTGGAGGAATACAGTCCATGGGGTCTCAAAGAGTTGGACACAACTGAGCACGCACGCACGAATGAATGATTGTACAGGATGTCCGGAAGGCACATCTCTCTCGCTCCCCACATCTACAGGGGATCCTCATTCCCTTCTGCTTTGTCCCAGGATCACAGCATGGCCCAGTTGGAAGGGTCTGTGGAGACTGTCTCACTCAGCACCCTGATTCTGATATAGGCTGATGTAGGACAGGGAGCTGGAATCCCTAAACATCACATGATAGTGGGCAGAACCCTGCGTATGTGAACCCAGGTTTGTGCATTATCTTAAATTATTGGCAGAACAGCTGCATGGGGTGGCATCTGTTATAAACCCATTTGTACAAATGAAGGAGGTAAAGCTTAAAGATGCTAAGCGGCTGGTCTAAAGTTCCACACCGGTTAGAACATCTAATGCCCGGTCCACATCCACTACTCCAAACCACTGCCTTCCCATCAGAATACACATCAGTTCCTGGACTACCCAGAGAATGTGAGATTTAAGCCTCAGCAGTGATCTAAGCCCCTGGGTTTCATTTGTCCCATCTTATCCTTTCTCTGTTTTGCATTAGAACAGTGTCACTGAACTTACTCTCAATGTGCTGCCTTGGGAGACATGTCACCATAAAGCCTGAAGTATGAAGGCGGTCAGGAGTGACCAGTTTATGTTGACAGCTTTGAGAAGCCCTGATTTCAGAATCCTGCTAGCTCTGTGCCCCAATCCAGTACTTGGAACCAAGCAGATTCTCAGGGAAAGATCAAGCAAGTACAACTTGGATGCTTTTCCAGTGGCAGACGGGGCAAAACTGCAGTTGGTTGGAGACTCTGATAGACACCTTTTCCCACCCCAGCCCTGTGACCTCGGACAGGCTGCTTCTCCTCACTGGGCCAGTTTCCTCATCTACAAAATGGGAGTGATGACAGCCCTCCTCTCGAGAGTAGTGAGTTTTCGATGAGGTCTTTGGAAGATAGACCATCAGTGGAGGTCCAGTTAACTGTGTGTTTAATGCACAGGAGCTTCAGTGCAAGGCCTCTCCTGCCTTCTACTCTGAACAGACGCCCACACCTGGAAGAAAACCCTGCAGAAAACAGGTCCGCTTGGATGGCTGCAAAGGAGAGCAGACAGGACTCACCACGAACTGCAAGGAGGATGGGCACAGAGAGCTGCGTCTTAGCCTTGTTAAAAGCTGCTGCTGCTGTTTAAAGAGAGCTTCCTGGGTGGCGCTAGTGGTAAAGAACCCGCCTGCTAATGCAGGAGACATAAGAGACCTGAGTTCAATCCCTGGGTTGGGAAGATCCCTTGGAGGAGGGCATGGCAACCCACTCCAGTATTCTTGCCTGGAGAATCCCATGGACAGAAGAACCTTCCAGGCTACAGTCTATGGGTTTGCAAAGAGTCAGACACGACTGAGCCACTGAGCACATGCTTTTTAAAGAAACTCTCCTGGGGAGGCTCTCTGAAGACAAAAAAAAAAACCACCCACTCGCCTCAGTGTCTCCCTCCCTGAAGGCTGCGCATTTGTAGTCACGAGGGCCTCTTGGCAGCGAGACAGGCCCATGAGTGACGCTGAGAGCCCAATACCTAAAGCTTTATTCCCTTCGGTGTCACGCCCACACCACCATAACTCCATGTTCCATTTGCTACTTCATGTTTTTAAAGCTTCTGGAAAATAAATAATCGTTGAGAGGACTAGAAATGGACATGGATGTCATGGGTGTGGATCCTGTGACTAGGGCAATGTGCTTCTGTTCTCCCCCAGCCTAGCAGAACATGGGTGGTGAATGTTTTCAGCATTAGGCGCATCCATCCAGCCCATCCTTTCACACAAATGACTGCTCCACTAGGAGCTCACTGGGACCTTCCTCTACCTTCTGGAAACAAGGGAAAAAACCCCACAAAAACTAACATTCATCGTCATCATCATCACTACTGTTATCACTATCAATCATGATTATATTTAGCTGCTACTTATTATTACATATCAAGTCATTTACATTAGTTATCTCCATTTGATTGATGGAGAAATCAGTAAAGATTTCTGAGGGAGAAAGATCAGATGAACTGTTCAAGTTCATGCAGATATTAAGTGCCCGAGAGTTAGGATTCCCAGTGCAGTAGGTTGCTTCCCAGGGGGCTCAGACAGTGAAGAATCTGCCCACAGCGCAGGAGACCCAGGTTGCGTCCCTGGGTGGGGAAGATCCCCTGAAGAAGGGAATGGCAATCCACTCCAGTATTCTTGCCAGAGAATCCCATAGACAGAGGAGTCTGGGATGGGACATCACTTCCGAGGTTAGATGACTAAAGGACCGGGACTTTCGTCGTGGCTGGCCTGTATTGCCTGCTCACCCCGAGGAAGCCAGTTGCCAGGTGGGAGCTGCCCTATGGCAGGATGTTTCTGGCTTGCAGACACCAAGGACGTAAATCTGCCAGCAGTCATGAGAGTGAGCCTGGAAGCAGATTCCCCCCAGTTGAGTGCTGAGATGAACGCAGGCCCAGCTGACATCTGGATTCAAGCTTTGTGAGGAACCTGGTCCAGAGGCACCCAGCAAAGACACACTGGGATCCCTAAACTACAGACTGTGGGATAATGAATGTGTGCTCTTTCAACTGCTGGGTTTCGTGCTAATGGACTACACGTGTGCTATGTGCTAAGTCGCTTCAATCTTGTCTCGGACACGACTGAGTGACTTCCCTTTCACTTTTCACTTTCATGCATTGGAGGAGGAAATGGCAACCCATTCCAGTGTTCTTGCCTGGAGAACCCCAGGGACAGGGAAGCCTAGTGGGCTGCCATCTATGGGGTCGCACAGACTCGGACACGACTGAAGTGACAGCTGCAGCAGCAGCAGTAGCAGCAGCAGCAGAAGTCGAACTCTTACACCAATTTAGTTTGGTTGGAAAGGAAAGTGAAGTCCCTCAGTCGACTCTTTGAGACCCCATGGACTTACCGGGCTCCTCCATCCATGGGATTTTCCAGGCAAGAGTACTGGAGTGGGCTGCAATTCCCTTCTCCAGGGGATCTTCCTGACCCAGGGATCGAACCCAGATCTCACGCATTGCAGGCAGATGCTTTACCCTCTGAACCACCAAGGAAGCTAGCTTGGCTGACCTCAAAGCTAAAGTGTTGGGCTCTTCCTCTGTCACTGTGTCCTTAGGTCACCTGTCTTTGCATTGTAATGTTGTAAGTCAGTGGTCTGGGGACCTAATCCCAAGGATGACCTGTAATGGAGCAAAACACAGAAAGATTGGGAGTTGAGAAGGAGAGAAGAAAGAATAGAGGGAAGCTGGTTAAGAAATCCCAAAGTCTGACCTGCTCACGCTCCACCATTGCTGGGCTCTAAGAAGGAGCCCAGGTGTGCACACTTCAAGAACTGAGATATGCTGGGGCTAGACTGTAGACAGGGCATCATCTACAGTTGTAGTATATGTGCCCTGCTCAGAGGTGGGAAAAAAAAGTGAAAATGATGTGTTAGTCACCCAGTCATGTCCAACTTTTTACAACCCATAGACTGTAGCCTGCCAGGCTGCTCTATCCATGGGATTCTCCAGACAAAAATACTGGAGTGGGCTGTAGGTGGGAGTCAATGAGAGAGACCCACTGACGGTGCTTAAGAGTCACAAAGGGGATCACATTCAGAGCTCCCTGCACAGTATGTCTTTCCAGCACTTGCAGACTCCACCTCCAGGGCCAGAGTCCTGACAACTCTGTCCTTCTAAGAAGAGGGTCATGTCTTGTTTCCTTCAGGGGCAGAGAGGATCTGGGTGCAGAAAATGTGTGAGGCTCTTACTCTGGTGCACTGNTCCACCTCCAGGGCCAGAGTCCTGACAACTCTGTCCTTCTAAGAAGAGGGTCATGTCTTGTTTCCTTCAGGGGCAGAGAGGATCTGGGTGCAGAAAATGTGTGAGGCTCTTACTCTGGTGCACTGCTTTGGGGTGCAGGGCAAGTTGAGTTGTGCATTTGGACATAAGCCGGAGGAGGCAGGCCCATTGCAGGGTCTCAGGAAAACGCGGGGGCAGTGGGTGGACACAGGAAGACTGAAAAGCGTTGGATATCTGCAGCTGCTGTTCAGTAGTTCAGTAGCGTCTGACTCTTTAAGACCCCATGGGCGGTAGCCCACCAGGCTCCTCTGTCCATGGGGTTCTCCAGGCAAAAATACTGGAGCAGATTGCAATTCCCTTCTCCAGGGGATCTTCCCAACCTGGGGACTGAACTTACGCCTCCTGCATTGCAAGCAGATTCCTTACTACTGAGCCAGCTGGGTGCTCCTACATCCTCCACCCAAGTTCTTCTCTCTACATCTTGAATCTATATTCAAGACCCACTTCAGCTCTCAGCCTTTAGGGGCTCTCACATAATGGACCCCACCAGCCATGTGGGACTCAAGGGGTCTCCATTTCACGCCCGGGGGTGACCTGAGCAACATCGCCTGCTTAGCAGCACCGCCAGGCATCGTCCCATGCTTCCTCAGGCCTCGGTGCTTACCCATGCTGCACCTCCCACTAGGACTGCTCTCTCTTCCATCTCCCTTTTGTTCTCCTCATGATTATTTATCATTCTGGTGAACTCCTACACATACTTCAAAACCCAATCCACAGACCATTTCTTGCAGGATATCTTTCCTGACATCTAGTGACCTTCCCCC
>SJYV01047587.1:0-20037 GCA_006410875.1 Neotragus pygmaeus | reverse complement strand
CTTTGCTTTTCTTTTTAGATTCCACATACAGGTGAAATATATTTGTATTTCTCTGTCTGACTTATTTCTCTTAGCATAATACCCTCTAGGTCCATCCTCATGGTCACGAATGGCAAGATTTCATTCATTTTTATGGCTGAGTAATATTTTAATAGATATCAAACGTCCTTTATCCACTCATCTTTCAATGAGTACTGTTGTTTTTGTTAAGCCACTAGGTCATGTTTGATTCTTTGCCACCCCATGGACTGCAGCACATCAGGCCTCCCTATCCTTCACCATCTCCCAGAGTTTGTTCAAACTCATGTCCATTGAGTTGGTGATGCCATTGAACCATTTCATTTTTTATTGACCCCTTCTCCTCCTGCCCTCAATCTTTCCCAGCATCAGGGTCTGTTTCAATGAATCAGTTTTTCACATTAGGTGGCCAAAGTACTGGAGCTTCAGCTTCAGCATCAGTCCTTCCAATGAATATTCAGGGTTGATTTACTTTAGGATCGACTTGCTTGGTCTCCTTACAGTCCAAGGTACTCTCAAGAATCTTCTCCAGCACCGCAATTCAAAAGCATCAATCTTTCTGTGCTCAGTATTGTTTATGATCCAAATCTCACATCGATACATGACTACTGGTAAAACCATAGCTTTGAGTATAAGGACCTTTGTTGGTAAAGTGATATCTTTGCCTTTTAACATGCTGTCTTGGTTCATCATAGCTTTCCTTCCAAGAAGCAAGTGTCTTTGCAGCCCATTACAAATAAAGTCAGACACGACTGAGCACATGGAGCATAAATATAGATTATTTTATTACCTTTTGTCCTTTAACCTTCCTACTAGGTTGATAAGTGCTTGAGCTACTGACTTTTGAATATTTGCCTTTACCAGTGAGATTTTTTCCTTTTGTAGTTTTCATATTCCTAACTGTGATAATTTCTTTTCCATTTAGAGAAGACTCTTTAACATTTTTTTTGTAAGGTGATGTAATGGTCCCAAGCTCTTTTAGCTTTTGCTTGTCTCTAAAACTCTCTCTCCATCAAATCTGAATGATAGTTATCAGGCAGAGTATCCTTGGTTATAGGCTTTTCCCCTTTCATCGCCTTAAATATATCATGCCACTTCTTTCTGGTCTGCAACATTTTTGCTATCAAGTCAACTGACATGTTTCTATGAGTTCCTTTGGACGTATCTTGTTGATTTTCCTTTTCTGCTTTTGAAATTTTCCCTTTATCTTTAATTTTTGCCACTTTAAATACAATGTGTCTTGGTGTGGCGCTCTTTGGGTGTTTCTTATTTGGGACTCTCTGCTTCCCAAATCTGAATATCTATTTCCTGTCCCAATTTAGAAAAAATTTAGCTTTTATTGCTTCAATTCAATTATCTATCCTAATTTTTTTCAATTATCTGCTAGTAATATATGCATTATATATTAATATGCATGTAAGTGCAAAGAAGAGAAGCTAGAGAATATATTTCAACCTTCTTAGAATATCTGGCTTTGGGGAGGGACTGGGACTAGAAGCATTGTGCAAAACATTGCTAGATTTTAAAATGCAGGTGTATTCATTTTTGCGTAATTTAAAAATAACTGGACAAAAATTATAGAGTCTTATCTTGAGATACCTCTAATGTGATTGCTAGTATGACTGATATTGTCCCAGAGCTCTCTTAAATTGTCTTTATTTAAATTTGTTTTCTTTTTTCCATTCAGCTTGAGTGATTTCCACTGCACTGTCTTCCATTTCATTGATCCATTATCCTGTGTCATCTAACCTTCTATTGATTCTAACATATTATATATATATATATACACATATGCTATTGTTTTTTTCAGCTTGGTTCTTTATAGTTTTTTGTTTATTTGTTTGTTAAGCTTATCATTGTTTTCATCCATTTTTCTCTTGGGTTAATTAAGCAACTTTATGATAATTACCTTGAACCTATTGAGTAGACTGTATATCTCTGTTATTCAGTCCCTCAGTTGTGTCTGACTCTTTGCGACCCCATGGACTGCAGGACAACAGGCTTTCCTGTCCTTCACCATCTTCCAGAGTTTGTTCAAACTCATGTCCATTGAGCCAGTGATACCATCCAACCATTTTATCTTCTGTCATCCCCTTCTCCTTCTGCCTTCAGTCTTTCCCAGCATCAGGGGCTTTTTCAGTGAATCAACTCTTCGCATCAAGTAGCTAAAGTATTGGAGCTTTGGCTTCAGCATAGTCCTTCCAATGAATATTCAGGACTGATTTCCTTTAGGATTGATTGGTTTGATCTCCTTGTAGTCCTAGGGACTGCCAAGAGTCTTCTGCCTTAGTTCAGAATTCTTTGGTGCTCAGCCTTCTTTATGTCTCAACTCTCACATCCATATATGACTGCTGGAAAAACCATAGCTTTGAATATATGGATATATCTCTACTTTGTTTAATTCTTCTTTTGAGGTTTTATCTTATTGTTTCTTTTAGAACACGTTTGTTAGTCACTTCATTTTGTCTAATTCTTATACTAGGTAACTGGATTACATTCCTTGATCTTGGAGAAGTGGTCTTGTGTAGAAAGATGTCCTCCAGGGTCCACTGGCACATTCCTCTTGTAACCAGAGTTATATGATCTAGGAGCGACCCCTATGTTAGCTGAGAGTGCCCTTCTGTTGGCTGGACTGGCCATAGTAGGCACTTTAGCAGGTGAGACTGATCCCTGTTTTGGATGGCTACAAGGTCCTGCCTCATGAGTTGACTGCTGGCTACTAGGAGACAGAGCCTGGTCCTGGTGCAGCTAGCTGTGGGACCTGTGGGTCCCATGGCTAGTGCCAACCCTAGGCCCTGGGTGGCTTTGGATGTGGGTCTTGACCACATCACATCTCTGCCCTTACTATTTTTCTCATTTTGGTTCCTTCTTCACATCTTTAGTTGTGGGACATTTTTTTCTGCTAGTCTTATGGTAGTTCTCAAGGATAATTCCTTTGTAAATGGTTGTACAGTGAAGAAGTAATCTCAGTCTTCCTATTCTGCTACCTTGGCTACTCTCCAAATATTCTCTATATACATATAATTTTGCCCAAGTGTTCATTTTGTCCTTTCCAACTTAGAAGTTTGCTCTGAATTTTCACTTGTGCAGTCTTCATGCAGAGAAATCTTGCCTGAACAAGTTCTGGTTTTTGATTTTATGATTTTATTTTTTGTGGAAGATACTTGTCCACAAGAAAGAAAATCATAAAATCAGAACTTGTTCACGCAAGATTTCTATGCATGAAATTAAAAGACGCTTACTCCTTGGAAGAAAAGTTATGATCAACCTAGATAGCATATTCAAAAGCAGAGACATTACTTTGCCAACAAAGGTCCATTTAGTCAAGGCCATGGTTTTTCCAGTAGTCATGTATGGACGCGAGAGTTGGACCATGAAGAAAGCTGAGCGCTGAAGAATTGATGCTTTTGAACTGTGGTGTTGGAGAGGATTCTTGAGAGTCCCTTGGACTGCAAGGAGATCCAACCAGTCCATTCTGAAGGAGATCAGCCCTGGGTGTTCTTTGGAAGGAATGATGCTCTAGCTGAAACTCCAGTACTCTGGCCACCTCATGTAAAGAGTTGACTCATTGGAAAAGACTCTGATGCTGGGAGGGATTGGAGGCAGGAGGAAAAGGGGATGACAGAGGATGAGATGGCTGGGTTGCATCACTGACTTGATGGACATGAGTCTGAGTGAACTCCAGGAGATGGTGATGGACAGGGAGGCCTGGCGTGCTGCGATTCATGGAGTTGCAAATAGTCGGACATGACTGAGTAACTGAACTAACTAACTAATTTTTCTAGATTTGAAAAGCTGCCATCATAAATCATAACTGGTAACAAATGCACACTTTATAATTGGAAGATTCCTATCATGTATATATGAAATATATATTTAAATATATTAATTGTTGTTATTTTTAAACACATAAGCCTAAGTCCATTTATTCTTACATTAAACAAAATATTTACATTTTTCATTATATTTTTATTTCTTCCATGTTTTTATATGAAAATAATTTTGGTTCTATGCTAAACTACAGTACTTTGTACAGAAATATCAGAAATATTAATATAAAATTTTACCAACAATCCATATGAAATTATCCAATTTTATTTTATCATTTTTAATTTAGTTTTTATTTTACCATGACTATTCTGCTTTACCTTATTACTGTCTAATTATTAGATCCTTGTACATTTTTTCAATTTTTCCAGGTCATTTAGATTTAGACTAATGTTTCTTAGAACATTCTAAACAAAGTTGATCTGTCAATTTGATATGAAATTTCCAAGAAAGAAAATTAATCCTACCTGGAAAATTTGTTTTAATTCATTTATGAAATATGAAGAACATTCAGATAATATAAGATCAACTATCAGAAGGAATTAAAATTCAGCCTGATGAGAGAGGCTTTACCATGAATGAATATTCATGCAAAAAAGCATGAATAAAATTAATGCTGACAAATAAATGATGTATGACTTTCTACATTTCATCTCTTATCACATTGTCTATTATCCCACTTTGAATTATAGCAAGAGATGACTGCAGCTGCGCTGGTCATGCCTCAGAAGTTAAGACATCTCAGTTCTAGCTCTTTTAGGAGCTTTCAGCTTTGCAAATAATGCCTCCTAAAGAAATCTTGTATGTGTATTCAGCTGCTCAGTTGTGTCTGACTTCTTGCTACGTGGACTGGGGCCTGCCAGGCTCCTTTGCCCATGGAATTTTCCAGGCAAGAATACTGGAGTGGGTTGCCATTTCCTCCTCCAGGGTATCTTCCCAACCCAGGACTTGAATCCACATCTCTTGTGTCTCCTGCTTTGGCATGAGGATTCTTTACCTCTGAGCCACCTAGGAAGTCCCAAAGAGATCTCAGGAAAGAAGAATTTTCCTCTACAAATGTTATTTCAGTTGGTTTAATCATCAAATCTATATGAGACAAATTTACATAATAAAAGCATTTGATTTTGTACAGAAAGAAGCCCCACATCATGAGAAGTTCAAAGACAGAAAGGTAGAAGGAGGTATATATATATAATTTTCTTGAGTTACAAATGGAATAGGGGCCTGGAGCTTCCAAGGCTAGCAGGGTAATTCTCAGAACAATAAGAAGAAAAGCAGATGTTGGGTAATTAGATGTAGGTCTTGTTATATATATCTATATATATATATATATATATATATATATATGGATCACACAGATAAAAATTATCTTTGGTAATAATTCTCATTCTTGAAAATTTAAATTCTGGGTAGGTAAGGGCTGGGTGGTGGGGGTGGGCAAAAGTTTCTCTTTTGCCTACATGATCTTGATTTGCCTGTGGGCCAAGATAATCCACCTGCCAGGGTGGCATATTTGGAGGAGGTTTGTATTATATGGAACTCCTTCAGGGAGAATTGACAGAATTGCCTTTCCCCCCTTTCATGCTAGTGCCTTAAACAAGTGGACATAAAAATTACTGTCCTTGTTTCACATCTGCCATGGCTGGCTCAGCCGGTCCTTATTCTGGAACACATTTCAAAAACAAAACTAAGTATAGTTTATTCAATTCCTCATAAGAGTGTATACTGCATAGGACCATATTAAATCAGTTTACCTCTTTGTTTCAACTAATACTCATGCCTCTTCTCCATAATAACAACATGTCCTAGCTGAGTAGTAATACAATGAAAGCACTGAAGGTCTGCTAAACTTGGCCTGCATGAACATAAAGGTGAATCCCTGATGCCTTTTAAATAGAAAACACCAGCCTTCCTCAAACTGGATAATCTTCCTATCTTCTTTTGTCTTCAATGACTTGACATTTTTGAAGAATTAAAAGATACTCTGAAGAATCACCTTCATTTGGGTTTGTCTGATGCTTCTGTCACCACTGTGTTTTCTGAGATTCTATATTTTTATATATGTCATTGATTTATCACAGGCAAAGTTATTTTAACTCTATATTTTAAAATATATTATTTACCTCTCTATTTTTATATATTAACTCTCTATATAATTCTATATATTTATATATATAACTCTCTATATTATATCTCTGTATATTATATAACTATATATTATATAGACTTCCCCAGTGGCTCAAACGGTAAAGTGTCTGCCTACAATGCAGGAGACCTGGGTTCGATCCCTGGGTTGGGAAGATCTCCTGGAGAAGGAAATGGCAACCCATTCCAGTCTTCTTGCCTGGAAAATCCTATGGACGGAGGAACCTGGTAAGCTACAGTCCATGGGGTTGTAAAAAGTCAGACACGACTGAGCGACATTTACTTTTTATTTTATATATTATATAACTATATATTATTTAACTCTATATATTTAACTCTACATATTTTTACTTCCTGTATTCTCGATGTTCTGGCATTTTCAGTCTTACTGACTATGGAGAGGCTGCCCCTCTCAGGGCTAGCCAATTCTTAGATAGCAAAAGCCTTGCTTGGGAGGATTCCAGGCAAGTAGAGACCACTCCAAACTAGCCAACCCTAAACTGTTTCCTCTGCTTTGTCTTACCTTTCTGCTAGAAATCCTATTAAGGGAAATTTCCCTCACTCCTGCTTCTGTCTCCTAACCAGGATACTTTCACTGTGGCCCTGCATGGTGCAGCATGATGTTTCTCTCAGAAATATGTAATAACCTTTCAAAGGCATTGACCTGTGTCACTCAGTCACCTCCACAAAGTAAAATACTGTGGATACAAATAAGACAGCTTCCTTATACATTGACTCAGATTAGAATTTTTGGTAAAAATTGCATAGAAGTGACATTTCCTTCTCAGCACACCATATCAGGAAGCATATGATATGTATTCTTCTAATTGCTCGTGATACTAATTGATGGGTTTAAGATGCGGTTGGCCATATTTTTAAATATAAAATTTTTTCTCTTTTAAAATTAATAAGTATCTTGTGTGGAGTCAATGCAAGATGCACATAGTCTTTTTCTTATCAGTTCTCATCTACCAGGTTAACTATTCATCAATGACTTTTGCCTGAAACAATTATTATGATGATCATGAATGGTGATCAAATATCATTCTTCATCTAATCTATCTAGGGAGATTGATTTTACTCTTCAATGCCTAGCAACATATGCTGACATGTATAAATCTATCCTCTGCTCCATATGGATAACATTAATTCTTATGTATTTATGCATCCATAATTTTAATTTACAACTTCAGCACATGTCATGTTGATTTGACTGAATTTCTTGTGCACTTTAAATTTTTGCTTGTTGGATTATGATCTTTCTCTGGACATATTTTTTTCCTTAAGCAAATAACTGATGTAACCTATAGTAGGTAATGAGAATGATTATAAAGTACATACAAATTATTTGATACTCCCCCCTTCAAAAGTTCTAGTGAATGACATGTGAATAAAAGTTTTGTGAGTTACTATTAATACTATCTCATGAACATGGCCAGGTATAACCCTCAGTGTTTTTTCTGTTTCTAGTGGTTTGTTGTACATGATTACAGTGACCCTGAGATTCATGTCTTTAAAAAGGTAGAGACATACATTAGAAGAATCCTGTGTCCTTGAATCATCATTTGAGGTAAACTGCAAATGAAACAAAAATGATGACAGTGGACTTTATCTGAAATTTAAAATTCTCTTATCTGTGTCAACCATTGTACATTTTAAGAATTTTTTGTTGTTGTTACAGCAAAGAATAGACTCTTATTTGATATACTTCATTTACTTCACTTAATGTTGGGAATGGAATACTACTTCAAAGTAATATGTGAAAACTGAAAAGGTCCATATTGGCCAGCATAACAGATAACACAGAAAAAATATTTATTTAATACTTAAAATTTGGGGAGGGGGGGAGTTTTCCATATTCATTTGCATTAAGATAGGGCTGGCCAGAAGAGGTGAATAGTTAGAAAAGGACAAAGAAGGAACAAAGGTTCAGACTTCATGCTGTTTTTGACTCATGAGAGGAATATTCTACAGTGCATAAAAATATATCTTGAATTATTACTTTTGAGAATAGCAACAGTTATTTACAAAGTATCCAGCTAAATAAGAACAAACTAGAGAAAATTGAATTATTCAGAATGTCTATTTAATTGTCAACCTAATGATATGCCAAATTGAACCTGACTTCTAGAGTTACTAGAGCTAATATTCAAACTAAAATTTTTGCCAGGAATATTTTAGAAGATATCACTAGAGAATGCAAGAGCAGTTGGGCCCAATAGTATAGGCTTCTTAAAAACAGATCTGAAATATTCAGGTCTCAGGTATATGTTTAAGTAATGTGATAAATGGGCTTCCCCTGTGGCTCAGATGGTAAAGAATCCACCTGCAATGAGGGAGACCTAGCTTGGATCGCTTGGATGAGAAGATCCCCTGGGGGACAGTATGGCAACCCACTCTAGTATCCTTGCCTGGAGAATCCCCATAGACAAGAGAAGCCTTGAAGATTATGGTCCATGTTGTTGCAAAGAGTCGGACATGACCAAGAGACTAAGCACAACACAGCACAGCACGATGTGATAAAGAGAATCATTTTGAGAACTTTGATGAAAAATTAGCTAATTAATCATGTTGTATTTAAAAGGTATGGGGCTTCCCAGGTGGTGCTAGTGGTAAAGAACCCACCTGCCAATGCAAGAGACATAAGAGACATGGGTTCAGTCACTGGGTCCAGAAGATCCCCTGGAAGAGGGCATGGCAACCCACACCAATATTCTTGCTTGAAGAATCCCATGGACAGAGGAGTTTGGTGGGCTACAGTCCATAGGGTCACGAGGAGGCGGACATGACAAGTAACACAGCACATACACACATAGGCACACGCATACTTTATTTATTTTTTTTTAATTTAAATTTATTTAATTGGAGGCTAATTACTTTACAATATTGTATTGGTTCTGCCACACATGAACATGAATCCGCCACAGGCGTAAACGTGTTCCTCATCCTGAACCCCCCTCCCACCTCCCTCTCTGTACCATCCCTCTGGGTCATCCCAGTGCACAAGTCCCAAGCATCCTATATCAAACCTGGACTGGCAATTTGTTTCTTATATGATATTATACATGTTTCAGTGCCATTCCGCCAAATCGTCCCACCCTCTCCCTCTCCCACAGAGTCCAAAAGACTGCTCTGTACATTTTTGTCTCTTTTGCAGTCTCACATACAGGGTTATCATTACCATCTTTCTAAATTCCATATATATGCATTAGTATACTGTACTGGNTTTGCTTTTTGGCATTTCTTTTCCATGGGGATAGTCTTGATTCCTGTCTCCTGCAAAATGTCACGAACCTCAGTCCTCATTCATGCTTTTATGGGAAAGTCAGGTTTTTAAATTTTTATTCTATTTACATTCTTTTTATTTTTATATAAATAAAAGTTATGTGGCAAGATGTTGATTTTAATTTTGAGTCATATTCTGAAAAAGTGATTTTGATCACAGACATCTATATGATGTTCTGGAAAAGGCAAAACTACAAAGAAGGGAAAGATGATTGCCAGAAGTTAGTGGAGAGACATGAGTTGTCAGAGCACAGAAGATTTTAGAACAGTGAAATTATTCTGTATTGTATTATAATGGTAGATATGTGGCATTATACATTTGTTCAAATTCATAAAATGTAGACCAAGAGTGAACCCTAATCTAAGTTGTGAACTTTGAATGACAATGGTATGTCGACATGGGCTCGCTGATTGTAACCACTGTGATGTGGGATGTTGACTGCAGGGGTGGTTGGTGGGAAGGAACAAGGCATATATGAAAACTATTTTCTGCTCAGTTTTATTGTGCTTCAAAACTGCTCTAAAAAATAAGGTCTATTTGTTATGTGATTTCTCTCCTCTTAAGGTTTTACTATGAGTTTTTTTCAAAAATAACAAAAGTAGATAGAATAGAATGAACCCATCAAGCCAGCTTCAGTAATTATCAACATGTAGTCAATCTTATTTGTACACCCATTCATTTCTCTCCACCTGCTCCACTGGGTTGTTTGGAAACAAATCCCAGACATCAAACCATCTCATCAAGCCAGGTGAGAAAGACTGAATCAAGGGTAGCAGAGACGCACTGAAACATAAGATTTCAAAAGTCCTCACCATTTTCCTCATTATGCAGTAATAGCTGAAAATGGAAATTTCAAAATAACTTCATATTCAGTCATGTAAGCTAATAATGTGTACTAGTTCAATATGAATTGTTTTCATGTGTTTTGCCCTTTTAAAAATTGAACTATATAGTTGATTTACAGTTTTATATTATTTTTAGGTGTATAGCAAAATGACTCAGTATTTTTACAGATTATACTTTCATAAAACAGTGGCTATAATTCTTTGTGCCATACAGTATATTCTTGTTGCTTACATATGTTAGATAGTAGTTTGTATATGTTAATCCCATACTCCAAATTTGTCTTTCCCTTCTTCCATTTCCCCTTTGGTAATCACAAGTTTTTTCTATATCTGTGAGTCTTCTTCTGTTTTTGCATATACATTAAGTTGCATTATTTTTTAGATTCTATATATAAGTGATATCACACAGTATTTGTCTTTCTCTTTCTGTCTTATTTTACTAGCATAATATTCTCTAGTCCCATCCACATTGCTGCAAATGGCAGAATTGCATTCTTTTTTATGACTGAGCACTATTCCTTTGTAAAACTGTATACCACATCTTCTTTATCCATTCACCTGTTGATGAGCACTTGGGTTGCTTCTATGCCTTGGCTATTAATAGTGCTGCTGTGAACATTGGAGTGCATGTATCTTTTCAAATTAGTGTTTTTGTTTTCTTCCAATATTTACCAAGGTGTGAAATCGCTGAATCATATGGTAGTTCCACTTTTCATTTTTTGAGGAACTTCCATACTGTTTTCCTCAGTGGCTGCCCCAACATTCCCGCCAGCAGTATACAAGGAATTCCTTTTCCCCACATGCCCACTAACTTTTGTTATTTGTAGGCTTTTTGACGGTAGCCATTCTGATAGGCTTGAGGTGATATCTCAGTGCTTTGGGTTGTGTTTCTCTGTGTGTGCTTAGTTGCTTTGTTGTGTCTGACTCTGCAACCCCGTGGACTGCAGCCCACCAGCCTCCTCTGTCCATGGGGATTCTCCAGGCAAGAATACTGGAGTGGGTTGCTATGCCCTCCCCCAGGGGATCTCCCCAACCCAGGGATTGAACCCAGGTCTCCCTCATTGCAGGAGACTTCTTCACCATCTGATCATTTCTCTAATAATTAGCAATGCTGAACATCCTGTGCCTAGTAGCCCTCCATATGTCTCCTTTAGAAAAATGTCTATACAAGTCTTCTGCCCATTTTTTGATTGAGTTGTTTGTGTTTATATATATATATATATATATATATATATATAGAGAGAGAGAGAGAGAGAGAGAGAGTTCTATGATCTGTTTATAAATTTTGGATATTGACCCCTTATTAATTATATTATTTGTAAATATTTTTATTCAGTAGGCTTTTTTGTTTTGCCAAGACCTTTGTTGAAACATCAAAAGCAAAAACTTTTAAGTTTAATTAGGTCGCATTTGTTTATTTTTGTTCTGTATTTCTTTTGCCTTAGGAGACAGATGTGTGTGTGTGTGTGTGTGTGTGTGTGTGTGTGTGTGTGTGTGAAAGAGTGTTCTGCCTATATTCTCTTCTAGGAGTTTCATGGTTTCAGGTCTTACATTTAGGTATTTAAACTGTTTTGAGTTTATTTTTGTACATGGTGTGAGGGAATGTTCTAATTTCATTCCTTCACATGTAGTTGTCCAGCTTCCCAGCACTACTTTTTTTTTTTTCCAGTTGAGCTATTTCATTTTTTTTTTATTTTTTAATTTGACTTTACAATACTCTATTACTTTCTAAAGAAACTCCTCTCCATTGTATATCCTTGCTTTCTTTGTCATAGATTAATTGACCATTCACACGTTGGTTTATTTCTGTACTCTGTATTCTGTTTCATTTATCTACTTGTCTGTTTTTGTGCCAGTTCTTTAGATTTCTTTCTTCCACATCTAAAATTTTTTGGATAGTTTTTCCCTAAATCCACAGTATCTCCACCTTTCCCAACCTCCAAATTTAATTTTTTCTATAACTCTCAAGACAAAAATCTATCTGTAAAAATTGGGAAATGTTATGACTCATTAGAAAAGACTCCGATGCTGGGAGAGATTGGGGGCAGGAGAAGGGGACGACAGAGGATGGGATGGCTGGATGGTNTGTCTGTTTTTGTGCCAGTTCTTTAGATTTCTTTCTTCCACATCTAAAATTTTTTGGATAGTTTTTCCCTAAATCCACAGTATCTCCACCTTTCCCAACCTCCAAATTTAATTTTTTCTATAACTCTCAAGACAAAAATCTATCTGTAAAAATTGGGAAATGTTATGACTCATTAGAAAAGACTCCGATGCTGGGAGAGATTGGGGGCAGGAGAAGGGGACGACAGAGGATGGGATGGCTGGATGGTATCACTGACTCGATGGAGGTGAGTCTGAGTGAACTCTGGGAGTTGGTGATGGACAGGGAGGCCTGGCGTGCTGTGATTCATGGGGTCGCAAAGAGTCGGACACGACTGAGCGACTGAACTGAACTGAACTGATGACCATTGTAATGCAAGGGAATAACTTACAAGAACTTTGAAAGAGAAAAACAAAACACTATAAAATAGTACCTACATTTTCTTATGATCCTTAAAAGTGTTTTAAGATGTAAGTAAAGTCCAGGCTTTTATTATCATATTTTCTTTGGCACCAGGACATCTCTTCATGGGCAGAGTTCTTATTTACCACTTAAGCAAGCTGTTACGAAGAACAGTTTAACCAAAAGTTTAAAATGCCAAGGTCAATGACTTTAGCTTCCTTGGGGACTAGCTAAGTAGTTTCATATGATATGCTTAGGAACCCACTTGATAAATCAGGGCAGGGCTGGAGATCCTTTTTTTGATAAATATTATTTACATTATATTGCAATAATGATCTCCATTTAAACACGGGTGTGTGCTTAGATGTTCAGTCATGTCTGACTCTTTGTAACCCCGTGGACTATAGCCTATGAGGCTCCTCCGTCCATGAAATTTCCCAGGCAAGAATACTGGAGTGGGTTGCCATTTCCTACTCCAGGGGACCCAGGGATCAAACCTGCATCTCTTGCATTGACAGGAGGATTCTTTACCGCTAGCACCACCTGGAAGCCCTTAAAGGGTATTTAATACCATGTTTATCAGCACTACCTACCAAGACTCAAACTGGGGTAAGATTTCAAAGATATAAAGCCAAAGCAATAAAGAAAAATGGAGACTGAAAAAAAGAAGAGGACTTCCCTGGTGGTTCAGTGGTTAAGAATCTGCTTGCTAATGTGGAGAACAGGAGTTCAGTGCCTGGGCCAGGAAGTTTCCACATGCTGTGGGGCAACTAAGCTCGCGAGTCACAATTACTGAGTCTGCCCTGTAGAGCCCATCTCTGCAACAGGAGAAGCCACCACAATTAGAAGCCCATGCGCCACAACAAGAAAGTAGCCCCCCACTCACTCCAACTAGAGAAAGCCCAAGTGCAGCAATGAAGACCCAGTGCAGATATAAATGAATAAATATTTTTTTAAAGAAAAGAAAGGGGAGATGAGAAAAGAACAGATAAAATGTCAACATTTTAGAAACTAGAAAGTAGGCAGATGAATAATCACCAATATAGAAAACTGAAGTCGAATTGTTTCCAGGAGAAAAGCCAAAAAAAAGTAAACTATTTCCCATTACAATACACCTCCTCCTCTTCCTGCTGCCACTGGGAAGTTGTGTGCAGGCCCCTCTGCAGGTGGATGTTAGGAGTAGGGCTAATGACTGGAGAATTGACTGAGATTTAATTTGTGAAGCAAATACACTAATTATAATGGTTTGAACCCAGGTCTCTTGCATTGCAGACAGATTTTTTTACCAGCTGAGCCACAAGGAAATCCCAAGAGTATGGGAGTGGGTAGCCTATCCCTTCTCCAGGGGATCTTCCCAACCCAGGAATCGAACCGGGGTCCCCTGCATTGCAGGCAGATTCTTTNGACAGATTTTTTTACCAGCTGAGCCACAAGGAAATCCCAAGAGTATGGGAGTGGGTAGCCTATCCCTTCTCCAGGGGATCTTCCCAACCCAGGAATCGAACCGGGGTCCCCTGCATTGCAGGCAGATTCTTTACCAACTGAGCTATGAGGGAAGCTATTATGAGAAGCAAATACGCTAATTATAAGGAGTTCAAGAGCCCCACGCACACCCTGCGTAGCCAGGGTCGTTCCTCACTCTGGCAGAAGACAGGTTGATTCTCTTTGAATCGTGGAGACCATGTAGCTAGAAACACTGTGAGAGAGAAGAACAAACCTGACTCCATATTGAATCTGCTCCTTAGCTCTGACCTTTGTATTCTGTTGCCTGTGCTTAGTCAACTTGCTGTGTAGCTTTATAACAGAACATTGCCTATAGCCTGAGAAGTGCATAAAAGCCTTTTCTCAAGTCTCTGCCTCCCAGGCTTGACTGTTAAAGGTACAACACTTTCTATTCATATAGAGCTAAAAAGTTTCAGGACAGAGATTAGAGATTTTCAGGAACATAGTGACTAGACCGACATGGGCAAGAACAGAGGATTATCACATTCCCCTTTCTTTTTTGTATAAAACAACTCTGAATTCTAACGTGAGTAAGACAGTTCTTTGGGACACCTAGTGAACCATCCTCTTGGTCCACTTACTCTCCAAATAAAGTTGCTATTCCTTGCTCCAACAAGGAATTCCTTGTCCCTTAATTAATTGAGTTGTCATACAGTCAGCAGTATGAGCTTGGATTCAGTAACAACATTACATAGAGCTGAAACTGGTGGTGAAGGACTGAACTGAGGCAACTGTAACAATCAATCCCTCAAAAGTGAGACTTCCAAATTCACTCCCCTCCACCGAAACCTCCATATGGCTTCCTGAGCATGAGCGATAAATCCGTAGACAGAAAATTGAAGAATTTCTCTCTAGGGAAGCTGACCAAATCAAGAGAAAAAAAAGAAATTGACCTTCAGGGGCCTCTAGTTGATCAGACAATGATGACAACCACCAGTCTTCAAGGCCTACAATGCACAAGAATTCCTAGCAGCTTTTCAGGGGTCATATTGCTGGTTGTAGAGTCTCAGATAATGGCTTTCTGATTGTCCCAGAGATTTCTTAAACTGTGCACTTGTGTTGAAATCATCCAGAGGAAATTTTGTTATGCACAACTAAGAATCATAAAAATTGTTATACAATGAAAACCGGAAAGCTATTCAACATTAAAATTATGAAATTCATTGATGTATCCTCATATACAAGAGTTCCAAAGTATATTGTTAAACAACAAAAAAGAAAAGATGCAGAACAGTGTGCAGTATTCAAAAATAAATACTATGAGATATATAAGAAGGGCCCTTGCATTCAATGAAATATATTAACTTGATAGGCTGCTGAAATATTGCCATATGTGGGGAGTCGGATCATCACTATGGGAAGAAAGAAATCTTAATACAGAGTAGACCTATGTTCAAACCCTAGTTTTGGTGATGAATGCGCATTTAGTCTTTGACAAATTTCTATCCTTATCTTCTCTGAAGCTTAGCCTAGTGGTGGTGGTGGTGGTTTAGTTGCTAAGTTGTGTCCGACTCTTGTGACCCCATGTACTGTAGCCCGCCAGGCTCCTCTGTCCCTGGGATTCTCCAGGCAAGAATACTGGAGTGGGTTGCCACTTACTTCCTCAGAAGCTTAGCTTAGACACATGTAAAATAATGGAAATATCTAGTGCTGTCATCGTAAGAAGTAAAAGAGAATGTAGGGGGACTTTCCTGGAAGTCCAGTGGTTAAGACTCCACTTTCCCCTGCAGAGGGTGCAGGTTCCATCTCTGGCCAGGTAACTAAGATCCTACATGCTGTGTGGCACAGTCAAAAATTTTAAAATTAAATATTTATATATATATATATATTTTTTTTTTTTCGTAGAGAATGTAGGTAGAGCTTTGAGTGTAGTGTCTCACCATTTTCAGACTCTCAATAAATAAGTGGTACCCACTTCATGTGTTTGTCAGTCACTCAGTCATGTCTGACTCTTTGCAACGCCATGGACTGTAGCCCATCAGGCTCCTCTGTCCATGGAATTTTCCAGGCAAGAATACTGCAGTGGGTAGCCATTCCCTTCTTCAAGGGATCTTCCTGACCCAGGGATTGAACCCAGGTCTCCTGCATTGCAGGCAGATTCTTTACTGTCTGAGCCCCCAGGGAAAAGCCCCAGGGAAGGTAGCTAAGGTATCCACTTAGTGATATTCCGCCCTCGCTTACCACATGGATGGGAAACCCTAAACCCTGCTTTGGCGTTCATCACGTGGTGTCGGAGGGTTTCAGAGGACAGCTGGAAGAGGCAATGGACTGGTTATCTATCTTACATCAAAGCAGAGTAGGATCACTGGCAATTCCACATTGAGCTAAAGAACCTTCACATTATGAAAACAGAAACTTGGCTGGCATCCCCTTTCTCTATTTCCCTCATCCCCAAGAAGGTCTGGCTGTAGAAACGGACGTCCTAAACTGCAGAGTGGGTAGACTTGGGCGACTTGGAAGATACGGATTAAATAGCTAAGCCATCCTGGCTTGAGGTTGTATGAGGCTAAAATGCCCCTTAGGATGGCAGTGTAGTAGACATGCTGGGAAACCAGCAAGGACTAGGTACCCCAGACTCCCAGAGCCTAGTCACAGGTGTGGCCCTGCCACCTCAAGCCAGCTGTTGGAAAGTCTGCTCCACAAAGAGGTAGAACTACAAGAAGAAACTCCTGGGTAATCCAGGCCTTAAAAGTTATGCTTGGAAAATGCTTTATACCTATTAAGTGAAGGGGGAAAAAAGACTAAAATGCCGGGTACAGAGATACTTGTGTATGTGTATTTGTGTGTACGTGTGTGTGTGTAGTTGTTCTTCAGTATTTTTGGAGGATGGATTCCAAGACCCTCTGTGGATACCAAAGTTTACAGTATTTGTATATTACCTCTGCATATCTTTCCATATACTTTCTCAACCATCTCTAGATTACTTATAATATGTAATACAAGGTAAATGCTATATAAAATAGTTGCCAGCCATGCAGCAAATTCAAGTTTTGTTTTTTGGAACTTTCTGGATTTTTAAAATATTTAATATTTTTAAATATTTTCAATACATGGTTGATGGAATCTGTGCATACAAAACCTGCAGATAAGGAGGGCTGACTGTGCTCATGTTTGTGTGTGTATACACATACATCCAAAGAGAATATGCCAAAAGATCAGTAACAATTTAAAGTTTAAAGCAAGATTTCAGAGAAATTCAAAACCTGGAAAAATAATACAGCCATTTTAAAGGGTAAGAGTTAATAAACAAACCAACCCAAACCTCACATAATTCACTTTGGTTTTGGCCAGAAAAAATAAAAAAAAGTAATTATTCTAACAACATGAAATCAATAACTCTTTGGCTATTAGTTGCTCTGGAGACATGCTGATTTCTGAGTCTTGGTTTAGATAATTATCTTTAAGATCATTCCTGGGTGTGTCTGAAGAAGCCAGCAGGATAGTGAAAGCTAGAACTTTACAGCCCTGCAATTCTTATTTTTGTTTCCCCTTNTTGCTCTGGAGACATGCTGATTTCTGAGTCTTGGTTTAGATAATTATCTTTAAGATCATTCCTGGGTGTGTCTGAAGAAGCCAGCAGGATAGTGAAAGCTAGAACTTTACAGCCCTGCAATTCTTATTTTTGTTTCCCCTTTGCACAGAAAGCTGATCCTCTGGGTTCAGTGTTTTCCTTTGAATTGCAGGGCTCAAGTAGAAGAAAAAAAAGAAACCTTTTCCTGATTAACATATTGAAATAAGCTTGGAAAAGTTAGGCTGTCATTATCTGCTTTTAACTTCACCCTAGAAAGAGACACTATTTGTGCTTAAGGCTATTTCAGAGCAGCAAATAATTTTCAGCATGGTAAGCAGTCTATGAAACAGGAAAAACATGTTCAAGTGGTAATGTTCTACTGCTGCTGCTGCTGCTAAGTCGCTTCAGTCGTGTCTGACTGTGCGACCCCATAGATGGTAGCCCATCAGGCTCCCCCCTCCCCGGGATTCTCCAGGCAAGAGCACTCGAGTGGGTTGCCATTTCCTTCTCCAATGCATGAAAGTGAAAAGGGAAAGTGAAGTTGCTCAGTCGCGTCCAACTGTTAACAACCCCATGGACTGCAGCCTACCAGGCTCCTCTGTCCATGGGATTTTCCAGGCAAGAGTATTGGAGTGGGTTGCCACTGCCTTCTCCAATGTTCTACTAGCTATAATTAAAAATAACACTTCTTGAGCAAAATATAAAATGGAAATTTGATGTTCCAGTGGTTAGGATTCGGTGCTTTTGCTAACATGGCCCCGAGTTCAATTCCTGGTCGGAGAACTAAGATCCCACAAGTCGTGCAGCATGACCGAAACAAACAAAACACACAAAAAACCTCTCTTTTTTCCTTGCCTAGCTGAGCCAATGGTTTTCAATAGCTGGAAAGCTGAATAAAATTGCTGATTAGAATAACAAGTCATAAAAACTAATGAAAATAGTATTTATTATTTTATAAATTGTGCACCAACCCTGTGAAGTGTATAGTGTTACTTGTTCAGTTTTACAGATGAGGAAACAGCTTATGGAGAGATCAAATAGTTGGCTTATAGCTATTCACAGGTCGGGTTTAAAGTGAAAGAGCCAGAATTACAGGCTCCAACCCGATGGATAACATGGCCTTGTCATAGCCAATTCCCCAAAATGGCTTAATTGGCAGGTCCCCTCTCCTTCTCACCTCGCCATCTCCCAGTTCCCTCCTTCCACTGCCTCCACCACTGCCTACTACACTCTGACACTGACTTGCCAGGGCAAGTCTAGAACTATTGACGACTCACTCTGTGGATAATTTTTATCATAAATGGATGCTGAGAGTTGTCAAAAGCTGCATCTATTGAGATGATCATATGACTGTTATTCTTTAATTTGTTAATGCGTTGCATTAACATTTGTGTTACAGCCTTTATTTGTGGATATTCAACCATCCTTGCAGCCCTGGGATAAATCCCACTTGATCATGGTGTATGATCCTTTTAACATTCTGTGGGATTCCGTTTGCTGACACTTTATTGAGTCAGCAAACAGAACGTTAAGTCGGCAAACTTTGTTCATAGGTGCAAAAATGATATTGGTCTATAATTTTCTTTCTTGTGTGATATCTATGTCTGATTTTGGTATCAGGGTGATGCTGGTCTTGGGGAATGAGTTTGGAAATGTTCCTTCCTCTCCAATTTTTTAGAATACTTTGAGAAGGTTAAGTGTTAACTCTTCACTAATTGTTTGGTGGAAATCACCTGTGATACCATCTGGTTCTGGCCTTTGGTTTGTTAGAAATTTATTCAATTACTGATTCAATTTCACTTCTTGTAATTGGGCTGTTTGTATCTTCTTCCTGGTTTAATCTTGGGATATTGTGCATGTCTAGGAATTTATTCATTTCTAGATTGTCCATTTTATTGGCATATTGTAGTTCATAGTAGTCTCTTATGATCCTTAGTATTTCTGTGGTATTGTAACTTCTTTTCTTTTCTAATTTTATTCTTTTCTTTTTCTTGATGAGTCTGGCTAAAAGTTTATCAATCTTATTTATCTTTTCAAAGAATCAGCTCTTATCATTGATTTTATTGTTGATTTTTAGTCTCTGTTTCATTTGTTTCTGCTCTGAACTTTATTATTTCTTTCCTTTTACTAACTTTGCACTTTGTTTGTTCTTCTTTTTCTAGTTCCTTCAGGTATAAGGTTAGGCTATTTATTTGAGATTTTTCTTGTTTCCTGAGGTCAGTTTGTATTACTCTAAACCTTCCTCTTCAGTTCAGTTCAGTTCAGTCACTCAGTCGTGTCCAACTCTTTGCGACCCCATGAATTGCAGCACGCAGGCCTCCCTGTTCATCACCAAGTCCTGGAGTTCACTCAGACTCACGTCCATCGAGTCAGTGATGCCATCCAGCCATCTCAT
>SJYV01047585.1:0-14057 GCA_006410875.1 Neotragus pygmaeus | reverse complement strand
GGGGGGGGGGGTGGAACAACCCTTAGTTACGTGGATTATCTATCCAGGCAAAGTAATGAGGATTCTAGAAGAATGTTCTTATGGAATTGAACTTTAAAAATATTAACAGTAACTCTGATTCTGTTTAAGTTAATGAAAATTTAAAAGTCATGTCTCATTCTTTGCAATCCCATGAACTGCAGCCCGCCAGGCTCTTCTGCCCATGGGATTCTCCAGGCAAGAATATTGAAGTGGGTAGCCATTCTCTTCTCCAGGGGATCTTCCTAACCCAGGGATTGAACCCAGGCCTTCCACACTGTAGGCAGATGCTTTACCATCTGAGACACCAGGGAAGCCCAATAGAAATTTACTTTTCCTCAAAGAAATTTCACTCATTTGTCTTAATTATCTGGGCAATAATGGTGGCCCCTCATTTATTAGGATCTTGGTCATTGGTTTGGAGATTCTAACAGGCAAGAACAGTTACTCAATACCCTTGGCGGAAGACGAGTCTCCTCCATCAGAGGAGGCTGACTTTTCTCTGGGCTCAGAGCAACAGTAGGAAATAGTGAGAGCTAAGCTGACCTCTCTGGCTCAATCAGCAGAATTAACCCAGGAGATCAGTAGGTTAGCAGAGAAGTCCTCCTGATCAACTTTCCTTCCACCTCTGCCATTCACTAATGCAGGTTAGATGGGTAGCATCTTATAGCTGAACAGATCTTACATTTCACTGTCACCAATTAGCCTATCTTATGAAGTACTTGATGCTAAAAGTTAATGATACCTAGTGCAAAGGAATTTTCTCTCTTGAATTGTAAGATTTACTGTTCTAAATGTGTCAGGTACCCTTAAGACATGTTATAACTCTTATACTAGAAAGAAAAAAAATTATACAGCAAGTACAGTCCATTATGTAATAAAATGACTAGCTTTATACAGTACAGAATATATTAAAAAGTTAACATTCCTCCCCAAATTTGCACGATGAGCCCAATGTGTGACAAACCATTAGGCCCACATCTTCTCATCCAATTTTCTTCCGAGACTACTGGGACAGTTTGTCATATGACAGCGTTCACAGTTTTAAAAGCACTTTTTGTCTATTATCTCACTGAGCTTGACAACATTCTTGAGCGGGCTAAGCAAGGTAAAAACAGTCCACCTTTTGCAAGTGGGGGTCCCTAAACTCATAGATGTGAATTAGGACATTTATCATCACAGGTCTAAGGTGGGGTGAGGGTGGGGCTCCAGGACTTTCCCACACTTCACTCATCTCTCAAGAAAAACCATTTAGTCCTCACTCACAAGAACAAACAAAACACTGAGGCATCAGTACCCTTCTCTCTCCTCTCACCCCTAAATATTACCTTAATTAAATATTTTTACTGAAGCACAGTCACTGTACAATATTATATATTATACATATATAATATAGTGACTCACAATTTTTAAAGGTAATACTCCATCTTCCTGATGGGAGGGACTGGCTGTGGGGAAAACTGGGTCTTGCTATGGTGGGCAAGGCCATACTCCATAAGTCTAATTTTCTGCACCTGGGTGGGCCTGTGCTCCCTCCTTGTAGTATGGCCTGAGGCAGACCAGCCCTGGAGTCTGCAGACTCTGAAGTGAAGTCACTCAGTCATGTCCGACTCTTTGCGATTCTTGGACTGTAGCCTACCAGGCTCCTCTGTCCATGGAATTCTCCAGGTAAGAATACTGGAGTGGGTTGCCATTTCCTTCTCCAGGGGATCTTCCCGACCCAGGGATTGAACCCAGGTCTCCTGCGCTGCAGGCAGACACTTTACCGTCTGAGCTACCAGGGAAATCCCTGCAGACTCTATGGTAGAGCTGATGGTGTCCTCCTTCAAGAGGACTTATGCCAACACGCCATGCCTTCCAAGACCACTGCTGCCATGCCCCTGACCCCAATGGCAGGCCACTGTCGACTCCATCGATAGCTATCATGAAACACTGGCTCATTTCCCTGTGGGCTACAATACATCCTTGTAGATTACTTATTTTATAGATAGCAGTTTGTACCTTTTACTCTCCTAGCCCTATACTGCCCCTCCCTTCTGCCTTCTCCCCACTGGTAACTACTAGTTTGCTCACTACATCTGTGAGTCTGCTTCTTTTTTGTTATATTCATAGTCTGTTGCAGATTTTTTAGATCCCACATATAAGTAATATCCGATAGCATTTGTCTTCCTCTGTGTGATTTTTTCCCTTAGCATAATACCCTCCAAGTTCATTCTTGTGGCTGTACTACAAAAAGTAAACAAAATAAAACACTGAGGCATGTATGTTTCCCTCCTCTCATCCCCAACCACTACCTTAATAAAAGAACTTTCATTCAAACCCAAGTAAGTATAAAGAGTAGTGTGTTCATAGGACCATAATCTGATTCTGAATTAAGTGTTTTGAAATTTACTGTCTACAACTTTCCATTGTTGTCAATATGTATCTTATCCAGAGAAATTTCACATTTAATCACTCAAAGGATAATCTGCTTTATTACCTAATTATCTTCCTCACACTCTTGCTTATCAATCCATCATTTCGAAGCTGAGGTTACTGAGGCACAAAATGGTTCAGTCCTTTGCATCCAGGCAGACATAGACAGTGGACTGGAACTCCAAGTTCAGTGTTCCATCCGCCCAAGAAAAGATACACAACTTAAACTGCAGATCCTCAGCACTGGAAAGACGCAATCGGAGGTTTTTTCAGCCTGTGGAGGAGGTTTCTGCACATGCTAAGCAATGACCAGTCTTTCATCCAACCAGGTTCTTTCCAGCAGGACAAGTGAGATTTTTCAATAGTCAATGTGAAACAAGTACCACTTGCACTGACGCATCACAAATCAGCCCAGGCAGACAAATGCGGGTGGGGGTCACGCAACTGCATCTGACTGCTTCAGTCAGATTGCTGGTCTCTGTGCAGGCAAGAAGAACATTCAGCTCCACTGATCACCTGATCTTCTATAACTGGAGGCGTGTACCAGGTCATGAACACCCAGATGGAGTAGTTCAGTCTGTATTTGAAAGTCAAAAGTGCCCAACTGGAAATGACCACAATGCACATTAAATGCATTATAAGCAAGGAAAGTGGGGCTTTCCCACTTAATGTGACGGCTGTGGTGCCAAACCACATGCTCACGGGCTGGAGACACGAGAAAACCTAAAAGCCAAGCTACTGCATTATGTCCAAGCTCTCTTGACAAAGATTAGAGCAAAACCGTGCTGAGGATGGATATTTTTATATCCTGAAAATAGCCACGTGAAGCCTGAGAGGAGTGATGACTGGGACAGAGAAGCAATATTTTTATATATGTGTCCATGGGTTTTTTTAATGATTCCAGGAATACACATGTTAAAGATAATTCAGAATTAGAAATTCTTCTATCAGCTGCCATAACATTTCACTGCTAACTCTCTTCTATAAAATAGTTTTCTGTCCGAGAAGGAACACAGGTAAGGGATGTGGTTCTAGTCCATCCAGGCTACTAGTCATTAACCTCATCACATCACACGACCCCTCTGGATCTCTTTGTCTTTTTTACTTACAGACTTTCTAAATATCTAAGAGCTTTCTCCCTGGGATAAGTGAACCACTTGACGACAGCACAGAGTTAACTGTTCACCGCTGCCATGATATCCTTACCAGGGGCTTGTCGCGGCGCTGCGTCTTCATCTCTTATTGAAGGATAAGTTGCCAATAACTCGGAATTCCCATATGGACACTGGACTAAGAGCCATTATGGTCACGCTCACCCAGACACAAAACCAAAACAGGAGCTTTGCCTTTTTTTCTACTTAAAGAAGACGGCATCTTAAAATAGCGTGGATACTAGTTTGAAAACACTAGGATAAAAGCCATCATTGTTATTCCCTTGCTGTAGTTTCATAAAGTTGAATAAAAAGGCAAGCCAATTTGGGAAGAATCGGAGGTAAGTCGATATTGCAAATTTAGAGCCTCTAATAAAATAAAATATAAAACCCTTGAAGCCTTTTTTACCTTGCAGCCTCTGCATCACGTTGGCGATGTCCCGAGGGGCCCGCGAGGCTGCCCTGGAGGCGGCCATGGCTGCCCTGGGGGGTGGAACCACCGCGGGAGACTCTGTGTCCAGCGGGGTGTGTCCCTACACCACTCCAGAAAACATGCTTGAAGTTCTCCAGTTCTTTCACGTGACAGACGATTGCCGAGTCCCAGGCACTCACAGCAGTCCGGGAGGAACTCTCCCAGAGATCCAACCACTTCTTTTTCTTCTCTTGCTTTCAGACTGTCTTCTCAGGATGAACTCAGGATTCTGGAAACCAAATAGAAAAAACGGTTCAATATTTTTCAAAAAATCAATATAGGTCACGCAAGTGCAAAAAGTGGAGCTATGCTTATTTAATTTGAAGAGATGATTCATTACCAAGTGAAATAATTAATGTAAAAATACTTAAAAATCTATAAAGTGGTAGGCAAATATGAGGCCTTCCCAGGTGGCTCAGAGCTAAAGAATCTTGCCGGTGCAGGAGATGCAAGAGGCGCAGGTTCAATCCCTGAGTTGGGACGATCCCCTGGAGTAGGAAATGGCAAGCCAGTCCAGTATTCTTGCCAGGAAAATTCCACAGACAGAGGAGTCTGGCAGGCTACAGTCCATGGGGTCTCAAAGAGCTGGACCCGACTGAGCACAGCATAGCACAGGCCAAATGTGAGAAATTCCCATGATGCTTGATGAAATAAACAAACACTTGAAACATACACAATAAATTTGGCTGCTAAAAGGAGAAGTGTTCATGTTTTTCCATGTGCTCTTTTTAAACTAGTCTTTTTTTCACCAATCTATGAAAATAAAAGTACTTTTACCCAAAACACCAAGCATTTCTCAATATTCACAATGATCTTAGCTCCTAAAATGTGATGCACTGAAACAGGATAAATATAAAATTTGCTGTTCAATTGCTAAGTCCTTTCTGATTCTTTGTGACCCTGTGAACTGCAGCATTCCAGTCCTCCCTGTTGAGTTTGAGACTCTGTCATTTAAGGAGACAAATGGGTTTGATTTTGTTTTTTCCTCCCCATAGAAAGATTCTAACGCAAACTGTAAGGCCGTGGTGGGGTTGGGGGCTAAGAGAGAGGACATTTTTCTTCTAACCTCTTCCTGAATTCGCTGCTTTGGTCAAGTCTAATTCATCATGTTAGATGGGAAAGCAAAGAAGAAGTAGGAGACCAGCTGATGAAATCTTGACATTGAGACACGTACTTTGAACAAGGATTTCCTCACCCTGCTGCTGCTGCTGCTAAGTCGCTTCAGTCGTGTCTGACTCTGTGCGACCCCAGAGATGGCAGCCCACCAGGCTCTGCCACCCCTGGGATTATCCAGGCAAGAATACTGGAGCAGGTTGTCATTTCCTTCTGCAACGCATGCATGCATGCTAAGTCGCTTCAATCGTGTCTGACTCTGTGCGACCCTATGGACAGCAGCCCACCAGGCTCCTCTATCCACAGGATTCTCCAGGCAAGAATACTGGAACGGGTTGCCATTTCCTTCTCCCTTCCTAACCCTAGGGTTGAGAAGAAGAGGTCTTGTCATGAATAGGACAATTAATGACAGAAAGGAAAGGAGCGTGAAAAATGTACACAGAAAAAGAAATTTAACCAAGATGCCCAACCAAGGGGGCTGACGTGAACGTGACACTTTTACAATCATACTCATCTCTGGGCTGTGAGGATGAAGGAGAAGAAAGGAAATAGGGGGAGTCAGTAGAGAAGGGCAAAAGCAAAGCTGTAAAGAAACAGTTCCTCTGTGTGAGACAGTCCACTTTTAGCAAGGAAATAAGGAGAGTCTGTGAGGGCAATCAAACATCATAACAGGAATGTGTGGTCATAAAACCTGCAGTATTTATGAAGAATTGGTTAAGTAATACAGTGTAATTACAGATTACAATGGATTTTTAAAATGGCATTAATACTAGCATATACTGATACCTGAATAAGCTGAGAGCATAATTTTTAGACTACCACCTTTAAAAGGATATAAAACACTCTACTCTGCTGCTACTTCGCATATTTCTGGGGCCAGAAAGGATGTACTGGCCACTTAACAAGTTAGGGGGCTGCGATGCAGAGAACAGCATTACCTCGTAAGAAGGTAAAGACAGATTTCTCTTGGCTACTTGCAAACATACTGGAAGTAGGACCCAATATTTGGCAACTTCTGAGCTAGAGAGGTACCTGTGTGTGGGCAGCTCCCCCAGGGATTCTTAGAGAAGAAATAATTACTGCCAGCTAGCCCTCATCCATCAAGATCCTAGTCCTGCTGGAGCAGTGTGCCCATTTGTAGCCTCTGTGTCCTGGGGAAAAGCATTCCACCAGCCCACATACCAAAGCTACCTTAATTTGAAGACTGATGGACAGTGAGCAATGCCTGAAGGATCTTACAAATGGCTTTCTTAAACTGTTACGAATTAAGGTTCTCCAAATACAAGATTATAACTTTCTGAAGTCTAGCTAGCTAGCTACAGATATACTAGGTAGAAATGAGGGAAGAAATTCATTTTAATTTAGCTACCCCATGCCAGACCCTGCTCAGCACTGGATTTCACAGATGAAGACAAGGCCCCTATCATCAATCAAGAATTAGAGAACTAAAAGGGGTTTCTTCATGCCATTGCCTTACAGATCACCACGCTCCTAGCTCTTCTAGATCATATTTATCTTCTCAGTGAAGTAATACTGAAATAGTTCCCTCTCTCCCTCCATTCCCTCTTTCTGTCTCTGTCTTTATTTTGATACCACGTTAAACTCACAGCGAACTTTAAAGTGAAGAGGAACTAAAGAGCCTCTTGATGCGGTGAAAGAGGAGAGTCAAAAAGCTGGCTCAAAACTCAACATTCAAAAAACTAAGATCATGGCATCCAGTCCCATCAGTTCTTGACAAACAGAAGGGGAAAAAGTGGAAACAGTGACAGACTTCCTTTTCTTGGGCTCCAAAATGACAGTGGACCATGACTGCAGCCATGAAATTAAAAGACGCTTGCTCCTTGGAAGAAAAGCTATGACAATCCTAGACAGTGTATTAAAAAGCAGGGATATCACTTTGCCAACAACGGTCCATATAGCCAAAGCTATGGTTTTTCTGGTAGTCATGTAGGCATGTGAGAGGTGGACCATAAAGAAGGCTGAGTGATGAAGAATCGATGGTTTTGAACTGTGGTGTTGGAGAAGACTCTTGAGAGTCCCTTGGACTGAGAGGAGATCAAACCAGTCCATCCTAAAGGAAATCGACTCTGAATATTCATTGGAAAGACTGATGCTGAAGTTGAAGCTCCAATACTTTGGCCACCTGATGCAAAGAGAACTGATTCACTGGAAAAGACGTTGATGCTGGGAAAGATTGAGAGCAAGAGGAGAAGGGGATGACAGAGGATGAGATGGTTGGATGGCATCACTGATTCAATGGACATTACTTTGAGCAAACTCCAGGAGATAGTGAAAGACAAGGAAGCCTGGCATGCTGCAGTTCGTAGGGTCACAAAGAGTTGGACATGACTTAGCAACTGAACAATAACATTACGCTCAGAATTTCTCTGTTCAAGTCCATCTTTAGTTCATGTAGGAAATTCCCTGGTGGTGCAGAGGTTAAAGCATCTGCCTGCAATGTGGGAGACCTGGGTTCGATCCCTGGGTCAGGAAGATCCCCTGGAGAAGGAAATGGCAACCCACTCCAGTATTCTTGCCTGGAGAATCCCATGGACGGAGGAACCTGGTGGGCTACAGTCCACGGGGTCGCAAAGAGTCGGACACGACTGAGCGACTTCACTCACTCACTTAGTTCATGTACCTGGTGTTACTTCCACAGTATAACTAATCCATTCTGAGTGCCAGAGTTCAGTGCTAGATAAACAGGATGAATACAATACATAACCTATTGTTTGAGAAGGTTAGAATATAGAAAAGATAATTCAACAAAAAATCATGGCTAAGTGCAAATACAGAAATGAAGGATATAAAGCATGGGTACTAAACCAATCTGGAGGTTCTGAGAGTGTCCTGGGAGGGAACAGCTTCTGCCCTGAGCCTTGGTAAAGGTGTTAATCAGCTGAAAAACATGGGAGGCATTCCAGGCAGAATGAGTAACTTGAGCAAAGGCATGGACAAAAGAAACAGCTTGACCAACAGACAGATAGTGAGGGATTCGACCAGGTGACATTCTGGGGCTGAGGCTGGAGAAGGAGGGAGCAGCCAGATGGCTGAGTGCTCTGCTCAGAAGTAGGTTCTGATTCCCCAGGAGGCAACAGGAAACCCCCAAGGGATTTTAAGCTGGAAGTGATCACGTGTAATTTAGATTATTCTAGCTACATTGGGGAGCATGGTGGGCTGCCATCTATGGGGTCGCACAGAGTCGGACACGACTGAAGCGACAGGAGCAGCAGCAGCAGCAGCAGCTACGTTTTTAAAGGGTGTATTTGAGGTTAACAACACAAAGCTCCAGGAAGATCAGCTAGGAAAGCACCTTAGGGACCCAGCTGAAACATGATAAGAGACTGTACAGGATCATGAATGAATGGAGGGTAAAATCCAAAACATCTTAAGAAGGCAAGATATGCAGAACTTGGTGATTGGTCAGGGAGGGGAGGCGGGAAGTGGGAAGTGGGGTCGTCAGGGAATCTTGAGGACTCTCAGGGTTCTGACTCGGGATTCTGTGTGGGTCATGGTGCCATGGGCTGAGTTCAGCACTAGAGCAGCTATGCAAGTTATTATTTCCCCAGACTCTGCCTTTCATACCCTCACATTCTTGCTGAGCGGTTTCCTAATGACTCCTTCACACTCTCAGCTAATCTAACCCAGAGGCTTCCTGGACCCATCACCCACACTGCCTGTGAAGCCACACCTAGACACAGCACACTTTCAGCAACTCCCTCCATTCCTTCTGCATCAACAATGCACACTCTGATAAGAGCGATTCATCTTATATTCCTCACCAATGAGTCTCGTCTCCCTCTAACCAGGCTGTGAAACTTTTGCAGGCACAGAGATCACAACTATCATTGCTTTGACATCCTACCCATTGATATCAACTACATCCCTGAACACATCCTAGCCCCTAAAACATCTTTCAATTTTATTGAACAATGTTTATATTACTTTACCTCTGCAGGGCAACCCCCAGAAAACTTGTTCCTCCCTATAGTAAAAGATGTTGATGCAACATCCTTCCCTTTTTGGGCATGAGATTAAATATTTTGCTTTCATCATTCATGTACACACATTATTTCCTATTTTGCGAAATTCTGATCTTCTTGCTTTTTATTGATACTTAAATTTAAAGGGGAAAATATGCCCCTTTAATTTGATAAGAAATTTCAAATGAATCAAACAATGATCATAAAAGGAGGTTTTACAAGATAGGTGTTTGGGAGGTTAGAAGATGTGAGTTTAAACTTAGCTTTGCTCTGACTGGGCTTCCTTGGTGGCTCAGACTGTAGAGTCTGCCTGCAAGGCAGCAGACCCGAGTTCTGTCCCTGGGTTGGGAAGATCCCTTGGAGAAGGGAATGGCAACCTTTCCAGTATCCTTGCCTGGAGAATTTCTGGGACAGAGGAAACAATCCATGGGATCTCAGAGAGTCAGACACAATTGGGTGACTAACACTTTGTTCTGACAATCAGGATGATTCTGAGCTGGTTCTGTGTAGAGAGGTTCTCAGCCACGTCCTCAACAACCCCCTGACATGTGGAAGATGGTCCACAGAAAGGCACAGACTCTGGACTAAAAAGATGTGGAAGCGACTCTTTATTCTGCCTCTTCCTTCCCATGTGGGCATGATCTACAGAACTAGAACATCAGAGGAAGGTCCAACACCATCAGTGAGCTCACTACCCCCCAGGGTAATTAACAGTTTTTAATTGGGTGCAATATAATGTAGAGGGTAGAGGAGGAAGAGGTGGAAAGGGATGGGAAGAGAGAATTAGAGAGACATTGATGGGTCATGGGCCAATTAATAGTCCTGAGACCATCTCCAAATCCTCTCCAGAGAAGGAACTAAAATTACAAAGTGGCAAGCAACATCCACTCACCACAACATAGAGGTGAGATTCCTGTACTGATTATTTCATACAGAAATGCATTGAGGATTCACACATAAAGGACGCATTGGTACTGGGTAAACAGCAGTAAACAAGATAGATAAGCCCCCTTAGAGTTTGTGTTCCAGAGGGAAAGATGATATAAACAGCATTATAACAAAGTAGGTCATGTATTGTAATGGAAAAATGCAGGGTACTGTGGGAGCAAAGAGAACATCCAATCAATACCATCTGCTGCATTTATCGTGTGGGCTGCAGAGGGAATTTAGACTATCTGCTATCTGAACAATGGGCTCTTCTTAACCCCCACACCTTTGAAAAGCACAGGAGTGAATCATCACAACTTGAATTTTCCAGTCTCTAAGCAGAATGGACAACTGACTGCTAAAGCAGTCTCCTGTGTGTGCTATTAAAAAAGAATTCAGTATCATCTCTGAATATCCACTGGAAGGACTGATGCTGAAGCTGAAGTTCCAGTACTTTGGCCACCTGATAAGATGAGCCAGCTCATTAGAAAAGACCCTGATGCTGGGAAAGATTAAAGGCAAAAAGAGAAGAGGGTATGCAGAGGATGAGATGGCTAGGTAGCATCACCAATTCAGTGGACATGAATTTGAGCAAACTCGGGGAGACAGAGAAGGACAGGGGAGCCGGGCCTGCCGAAATTCATGGGGTCACAGAGAGTCAAGCATGACTTAGTGACTGAACAGCAACACCAGAAGAAACACTGCTAAGCCACAAGACTATGTCTTCAGGCAATGTAACAAGTTTTTAAGTATTAGGAAACTACAGCAGAAAGTTACAACCTCTGCAACAACCAGAAATGATATGACTCATTTCTAGGTGAAAAAGATGAACTGAGACCATAAAACATACACAGATTCACAACTGCATGTAGCACTTCATTAGCTTCATTAGCTCAATATGTACAACAGCATTCCTGTTAATACTTTCCTGGTGGCTCAGACAGTAAAGCATCTGTCTACAATGCGGGAGACCCGGGTTTGATCCCTGGGTTGGGAAGATCCCCTGGAGAAGGAAATGGCAGTCTACTCCAGTACCACTGCCTGGAAAATCCCATGGACAGAGGAGCCTGGTAGGCTACAGTTCATGGGGTTGCAAAGAGTCAGACACAACTGAGCGACTTCACTTTCACTCCTGTTAAAATCCACTATTAAACAAAAAAATTTAAAACCTAATAAATACATTTCAACACCCCCTTCTATCAGTCCTTAGCCGGAGTGAGTCACATAGTGTCTAATTTTACATTTAATTATTGTTTTTCTCTATGCATCCTTTAGTTATGGTACTAATTAATGAATACCAAGACAGCTAAATGGCTGGGGAAAAGAGGGATATCCTGTAGTCAGTACAAATGTATTACTAAACATCTGTGTACTGGCTATCAGTGTGTAGTGCTGGTAATTATTCACTGTTATGAACGTTTCACCTCCCCCTGAGATGGCACTGTGGTAAAGAATCCACCTGCCAACATTGGGAGAGGCGGATTCGATCCCTGGGTTGGGAAGATCGCTGGAGAAGGAAATGGTAACCCACTCCACTATTCTTGCCTGAAGAATCCCATGGACAGAGGAATCCATTGAGTTGCAAAGAATCAGACGTGACCAAGCACCCATGATTCATGAACGTTACACGGTAACGAACAAAAATTGGTCCTGTCCTTGGAAGAACAAAAATATGCAGAAATAACTTTAAAAAGTACAGAGCTGATGTGCACAACAGATACTGTGTCGTAATTGAACTTTTTTCGGTTCGCCTGGAGTGTAAAATCCCACCCAGAGATATCTGCTCCCTTCCTCCCCAGCTTGGCTAGAGTCTAGACTGCACTTTGTGCCAAATATAAGTTCTCACTGGTTTCGATCACAAGGAAGGACACATTTAACACTTTTAAGAGAAGATAAGCAGATTTCCTCAAAGGGGAGTCTTGGGTCCTGCAAGACTGCTGTTCATACCACAGGGTGTGGCTGCAGTCTCTAGGCTGGTGCCACCTGTCCCGCAGAAGTTGTCACCAACCTTGCCCAGTCATGGGCTTCTTACATCCGGTTTCAGTGACACCTCCCTTCACCTCCAAGTAGCTGTGTGGGCTGCATAATTATCAGAAATCAGGTCCTACTGCAGCACCCTCCCCACTGAACACAGCAATTCTTGAACATTTTTAAACAGCAAACCACCTTTTCCCAATTCTTACTCCTTTGCAGAGAAGAATCAAGTAGGGGGAAAAAAATTACAACAAAAAAAGAAACAAACCATTTTGTGAAGAAATCATTAGTTAAGACAAATAAAAGTGAAGCTCTAATGTAATAACTGAGCAAGTATTTCCAAAGGCTAGCAATATTATTATCTGAGTCAGTCTGAGGCTGTGCCTTTATCTTCTGTGTGAAATAAATATAGTCAGTTAGCATTGATTGGGTACTTTTGTTCTCAATTTGCCACAAAGTAACAAACAGACTAAAAAATGCAAGACAAAATAGCAATGTTGCTTTATAACACCTTTCTGGTGATGTCAGGAACTTTTTATCCATCCTATTAATCTTTTTGCTCATGGAGAACAGCAAGCCTCTCCAAGAACAATCCTCATGACTCATGGTTAAGTCAGCATTTTATACAGATGGGGGTCATATTAATAACCTTTGCTTAGTCGAAAATTATCATACTTTCTCTTGCACAAGTCTGGCTCCTGCATACAAATGCTTTCTTTGGAAAAGTGGATCTCAGATGAAGACAAAAATAGACAAGCATTAAGAAAAAGGGAGGAAAAACAATCATTCATTTTGAACTTTCTTAACATGCACAGAAAAATTTCAGATGCATACAGGTTTTCTATCCCCAACCGAAAAACTCAGAAATGAACATTCTAGGATGCTAAACCTCACAGCTGGTGTCTCCCCACTGCCCCGCACGTCCTCACCCCTCCAGTCCACACCCCCCACCCCGCACTCCTGCTGAACCTGCCACTATTTATGAAAAAGGGCCTGAACTTGAAGCCTTTCAGATATGTCACCCCAGACAGCCCTCCAAACCCCGTTTCTCAACCGGATTTCTTTCCCTGATGGCTAATGGCTGCTTTATTTTACATTATTTTCTTGCCCTTTGCATACACCTGCCACTCGGCGAACCACCATTTCACAGAACTCCCTCTGGCAGTGATGCAAAAAATCTGTCTGAAACGTGTCTTTCTGGAAAGGAGATGAAAGTTATCTTGCCCTCTAGCGTAGGCTCCGCCTGCCTGCCATCGCAGGCGACAGCTGGAGTAGTCTGAAGCCCCGGCCTCCTCGGTTCTTCAAGCCCCCGGAGCTGCGCTACCACTGTCCCCTCCCCCAGGCCTTCCTAAAATAGTCAGTGGAGGAAGGGAGGCTCCTGGAATTTGTTCAACGCCCTACATCTCCCATCTGATAGTAGCAGCAGCCCCGACCCTCGCAACAAGGGGGCGGCTGCCTTTTGCTTCTGCATCTCTGGACCCCGGGAGAAGTGCCACAAGCCGAAATGTCAAGTCGGGGTTGGGGGGCGGATATTAACAGGGGTATGTACGTGGGAGATGCCGGCAGGACGCCCCCCCCCCCCAACGCATCTCCCTGAGTACCACACACGTAACACACATCCCCGCCACCATCACCACCTTCTCCCTCCCGTTAAGCACGCACGGCCGGAGCCTGCAAGTGCAAACTTGCTTACAATCTGTCTGCAATTTGTTCGGCTGGCGCCCAAAGCCTCTCTCTTACCTTCTCTCTCTCGGGCTGGTCCAGGTGCCGGGCAGCGCAGCGAGCGAAGCCGCGGCGGCCGGGCGCGCTGGGGGCCGGCGGCGGTGGCTGGAGCCGGAGCGCGCGGCTGCGGGGCTTTGCGGGGCGCCGGGCGGCCCCGGTGACCGAGGACGCCACGCCGGGGGCCGGCTCCCCGTCGGTGGCGGATCGCCGGCCGCCGCGCTCCCGGGCCGCTCGCACGCTCACTCACTCCTGCGCCCAGCGGCTCCGCGACTCTGCCCTCCC
>SJYV01047583.1:0-13208 GCA_006410875.1 Neotragus pygmaeus | reverse complement strand
AAGCAGTATGGTTTTGGTATAAAAACACACACACAGATCAATGGAACAAAACAGAAAACCTAGAAACTAACCCACATTTATATGGACAACTGAGCTTCCCAGGTGGTAAAGAATCTGTCTGCCAGTGCAAGAGACATGAGATATGGGTTCAATCCCTGGGTTGGGAAGATATCCTGGAGAAGGAAATGGCAACCCACTCGTTTTCTTGCCTAGAGGAGCCTGGCAGGCTACAGTCCATAGGGTCACAAAGAGTCAGACATGACTGAAGCAACCTAGCACGCACGCATGTGGCCAATTGCTCTAAGACAAAGGAGATAAGAACATACAATGGGGAAATAACGACCTCTTCAATATATGGCACTGAGAAAACTTGACAGCTGTATGCAGAATAATTAAGCTGGATTACTTTCTCATATCATATATAAAAATAAACTCAAAATGGATTAAAGATTTTAATGTACTATCCAAAACCACAAAACTAGAAGAAAACATAAGCAGTATGCTCTTTAACACTGGTTTCAGCAGTATTTGTTTTGGATATGTCTTCTCAGACAATGGAAACAAAAGTAAAAATAAACAAATGGAACTACGTCAAACTAAAAAGCTTCTGCACAGCAAAGGAAACCATTGACAAAATGACAGGGCTAACTACTGAATGGGAGAAATATTTGCAAATCATATATCCAGTAAAGTGTTAATATCATATGTAATATATATAAACTCATACATCTCAGTAGCCAAAAAACCAAACAACTCAAACAAAATATGAGCAAAGGATCTAATCAACATCTTTACAAATAAGACACACAGATGTCCAACAGATACATGAAAAGATGCTCAATGTGACTAATCATCAGGGATATGCAAATTAAAACCATAATAAGATATCACCTCACATCTTTCAGAATGGATATCATCAAAAAGGCCATAAATAATAAAAATAACAAGTGTTTACAAGGATGCTGAGAAATGAGAACTCTTGTGTGCACTGCTGGTAGTAATGCGCAGCCACTATGGAAAATAGTATGGAGGTCCCTCAAAAATTAAAAGTAAAATTGCCATATACCAGCAATTGTATTCCTGAGTACTGATGCAAGAAAACAAAAAAACTAACTTGAAAAGATATTTGCATCCACATGATCACTGCAGCATTCTTTACAATAACCAGTACATGGGAGCAAACTAAGTGAAGATACATATTTGTGAAACAAAGATCATGGCATCTGGTCCCATCACTTCACAGCAAATAGAAGGGGGGAAAGTGGAAGCAGTGACAGATTTTATTTTCTTTGGCTACAAAATCACTGCAGACAGTGACTGCAGCCATGAAATTAAAACATACTTGTTTCTTGGAAGGAAAGCTACGACAAGCCTAGACAGTGCATTAAAAAGCTGAGAGAAAAATTTGTCAACAAAGGCCTGTAGAGTCAAAGCTGTGGTTTTTCCAGTAGCCATGTACAGATGTGAAAGTTGGACCATAAAGAAGGCTGAGTGCCGAAGAATTGATGCCTTCTAATTGTGGTGCTAGAGAAAATCCTTGAACAACAAGGAGATTAAACCAGTCAATCCTAAAAGAAATCAACCCTGAATATTCACTGGAAGGACTGATGCTGAAGCTGAAGCTCCAATTCTCTGACCACCTAATCAAAGGGTCAACTCATTAGAAAAGACCCTGATGCTGGGAAAGGTTAAAGGCAGAAGAGGGTGGCAGAGGATGAAATAGTTAGAAAGCATCACTGTCTCAATAGAAGTGAATTTGAGTAAACTCCAGGAGACAGTGAAAGACAGGGAAGCCTGGCGTGCTGCAATCCATGGAGTTGGACACAACTTAGCAACTGAACAACAAATATATTTGTGACAATATGGATGAACCTGAGGGCATTACGCTAAGTGAAATAATTCAGAGAAAGACAAATATGATAGGATCTCAGTTCAGTTCAGTCGTTCAGTCATGTTTGATTCTTTGTGACTCCATGGAAGTAGCATGCCAGGCTTACCTGTCTTTCACTATCTCTCAGCATGTACTCAAATTTATGTCCATTGAATCAGTGATGCTATCAAAATATCTCATCCTCTGCTGCCCTCTTCTCCTTTTGCCTTTAATCAGCACGCTGGGCTTCCCTGTCCATCACCGACTCCCGGAACTTGCTCAAACTTATGTCCATCAAGTCCGTGATCCAATGTTTTTCATTTGCCATGAAAAACAAATGGGTTTTCATTTGTTCTGAAAACCCCAAATCCTCTGATGTCCCCGTCTCCTCCTGCCTTCAATCCTTCCCAAAATCAGGGTCTTTTCCAATGAGCCAGTTCTTTACATCAGGTAGCCAACGTATTGGAGTTTCAGCTTCATCATCAGTCCTTCCAATGAATATTCAGGAATGATTTCCTTTAGGATTGACTGATTTGACAAGGCTGTGGTCCATGTGATCAGTTTCAGAATCTCACTATATATGAAATCTAAGGGAAAAAAAAGAAACAAAACAAAAGTGAACCCTTGGATACAGAAACAGATTGATTGTTACCAGAAGCAAGGGGACAGGCAAAATGGTTGAAGAGGATCAATAGGTACAAACTTCCAGGCATAAAATAAATATGTCATGCAATGTACAGCATAGTGACTGCAGCTAAAAATACTATGCTGTATATTTAAAGGTTGTTAAGAAAGTAAATCTTGAAAGTTCTCATCACCAGAGAAAGAATATTAACTATATGTGGTGATGGATGCTAACCAGACATTACAGTGACCACTTCCATGGAATTCTCCAGGCCAAAATACTGTAGTGGGTAGCCTTTCCCTACTCCAGGGGATCTTCCCAACCTAAGGATCAAACCCAGCTCTCCCTCATAGCAGGTGGATTCTTTACCAGCTGAGCCACAAGTGAAGCCCAAGAACACTGGAATAGGTAGCCTATCCTTTCTCCAGTGGAGCTTCCCAATCCAGGAATTGAACCAGGGTCTCCTGCATTGCAGGTGGACTTCTTACCAACTGAGCTTTGAGGGAAGCCCATAGTCTTGCAATACATATAAACATTAAATCATTATGGGTTGTACACCTGAAACTAATATAATGTTGTTTTTTTAGTCACTACGTTGTGTCCAATTCTTTGCCACCCCATGGACTGTAGCTTGCCAGGCTGCTCTGTCCATGGGATTCTCCAGGCAAGAATACTGGAATGAGTTGCCATTTCCCTCTCCAGGGGCTCCTCCTGACTCAGGGATTGAACCTGTGTCTCCAACACTGGCAGGCAGATTCTTTACCACTGAGCCAGTAGGGAAGCCCAATGTTATATATCATCAACTTTTTTTTAACTTTTATACTGGAGTAAGTAGCCTTTCCCTTCTCCAGGAGATCTTTCCAACCTAGGGATTGAACCCAGGTTGCCCTCATTGCAGGCAGATTCTTTACCAGCTGAGCCACAAGGGGAGCCCTTTAAATTAAAAGTTATTCTAAAAAGTAAGGTTATGGATAGGATGACAAAAGCTGGATGTCTGCTTACTTGAGCACTCCCATACCACAGTTTCCAGTTTTAGGCTTCTCAAATGTTCTAGGAAGCCTCAGATATTCGTTCTGAAAACCCAACCTCAGTCATGGTGCTCTGTAAAATGAAGAAAAACTTTCTAACTCACAGTGTTACTTGCCTCCAAAAACCTTCAAGTGGTAAGACAATTTACATCGCCCAGTCCTGGGATATTACACCAACACCTTACTGTTCACTTATATTTTCTTAACAGTAAGTTCAAGAAGCTTTTACTGTTGCTAGTATTTGCATTTTGATTGCTTTGTGGAGTTTGGGCTTGGCAAATCATCTTCATTCAAGGGCCATATACACAAAAATCAATCTAACTCTATCTTTAGTTTTTAAAAAGCAAGACTTCTCATTAAAAATTAAGAAGGATAAAAAAGCAAAGAAATTTTAGTAAGTAAAATAAATAATCCCAAAATAAATCCACACACTTAAGGTCAATTAATTTATGACAAAGGAGTAAAGAATATACAACGAAGAAAAGATAACCTCTTCAATAAGTGGTTCTGGGAAAACTGGACAGCTACATAAACTGTAGCAATATTTTTTTTGGTCTAGCTCCTAAAGTAAAAGAAATAAGAGCAAAATTAAATAGGGCCTTATTAAACTGAAAAGTGCTGGCACAGCATAGGAAGCTATCAACAAAACAAAAAGACAACTTACAAATGGGAGAAAACATGTGCAAATGATATGACCAACAAGCAGTTAATATCTTAAACAAATAAACACCTCATCCAACCTAATATCAAAAAAATAAAACAGCAGGATTTAAAAATGGGCAAAAAATCTGAATAGACATTTTTCCAAAAGAAGACATACAAATGGCTAACAGGTTCATGAAAAAATGCTCAACATCACTAATCATAAGAGAAATGCAAATCAAAATCACAATGAGAGGAATTCCCTGGCGGTTCAGTGGTTAGGACTCAGCACTCTCACTGCTGAGGGCCTGGGTTCGATCCCTGGTCAGAGAACTAAAATCTCACAAGTCTCGCAGCATGGCTTGGCAAAAAAAAAAAAAAAAAGAATTGCAATGAGATGCTACCTCACACCTGTTAGAATGGCTATCATCAAAAAGACCAAAAGTAACAAATGCTGGTGAATATACAGAGAAAAGGGACCCCTCCTAGGTTGTTGGTGGGAATGTAAACTGGTACAGCCACTATGGAAAACAGGATGGAGGTTTCTCAAAAAATTAAAAATAGAACTACCATCAGTTCAGTTCAGTTCAGTCGCTCAGTTGTGTCTGACTCTTTGTGACCCCATGAATCTCAGCACACCAGGCCTCCCTGTCCATCACCAACTCCTGGAGTTCACTCAGACTCACGTCCATCGAGTCAGTGATGCCATCCAGCCATCTCATCCTTGGTCGTCCCCTTCTCCTCCTGTCCCCAATCCCTCCCAGCATCAAAGTCTTTTCCAGTGAGTCAACTCTTTGCATGAGGTGGCAAAAGTACTGGAGTTTCAGCTTTACCATCTAACCCAGCAATTTCACTCTTGGGTTCATATCCAAAGAAAACAAATACATTGATTTGAAAAGATATACACACCTCAATGTTCACAGCAATATTATTTACAATAGCCAAGATATTAAGGCAACCTAAGTGTCCATCAATAGATGGATGGATTTTTAAAAATTGCAACATGTGTGTGTGTGTGTGTGTGTATAGTGTGTGTATGTATGTGTACTATATATGCAATGGAATATTAGTCATGAAAAGATGAAGTTCTGCCATTTGTAACAATGTGGATGGTCCTAGAGAGTATTAAACTTAGTGAAATAAGTCAGATAGAGAAATATGTTCTGTTATGCCTTATATGTGGAATAAAAAATGAAACAAACAAATTTATATAACAAAACAGAAATAGACTCACAGATGTAGAGAACAAACTAATGGTTACCAGCGAGGAAAGGGAATGGAGAGGGGTAAAATAGGGATGTGGGATTAAAACATACAAACTACTATCTATAAAGTAAATAAGATATAAAGACATATTGTACAGCACAGAAAGCCAGCCATTATTTGATAATAACTTTAAATAGATTATAATCTCTAAAAATACTGAATCACTATGTTGTGCACCTAAAACTAACACTATTGTAAATCAACTAGACTTTAATAAAAAATAAGCTAAAAAAGGTAAAATAAGGGCTATAATATATGTCTAAAGAATAAAAGACAAACAAAAAGAAGAAAACATAGGGGAAAGGGATGAAATGAAGCAAGAAAAGACAATCATAGATACAAAACTCTTATACAGAAGTAAGAGAGGAAGAGAAGGAGAGGGTTGAGACAAGGGATGGTGGTACACTGGAAGGAGATGGAGAATCCAGTGGTAAAGCACAAATGGGATGTGATCTTGTTTCTCTACACACCCATCCAAGAGCAGAATCCAGCATCCTGGGCATGACTTCCCAGAGGTCCATGGTAGTGAGAACCATTCCTTTCAACTGAGAGCACTGCCCTTTCCATACTTGTAGGAAAGAAGTGTCCATCCCAACACTCAACGCTCTTCTCATCTGTTGATCCATGTACTAATGAATGCTAAAAAATTCTAGTTGATACTTTTAGGATTTCTGGGTTTTTGTGGGATATTCACTTTGCTAACATAATATACAAAAAAGAGCCTCAATTTTTCAAAAAGTATCAGTTCCAGCCATTAAAGATGAAATCTCTAGGGTCACAGCTCCAATCTCTCATTTTGCAAATGCAAAAACCAAGACTGAGATGGCTTTCCCAGGGTCTTATAGCCTGGCAAGGAGATAGCATGAACTGGATCAGGGAGGGGGCAGAGTATGAGTGCCATGGACATGAAGGCAGATCATTTTCAGAAAAAAGACACCACTAAAACAGTCTGAGTCTTTTGTCATTCATTTTTTCCACCACACATCTGTACACTTGGCTCTGTCATGTTACCACTTCCTGGGGTAGGGATTGTTTTCCTTTCAAGAATAAATAAACAGTACAAGCCAATAAACTCTAGAATGATAAATGCCCTCTTATCTCAATATTTTCTTCCCAGAAGATGGAATATTACAAACAAGGAAAATTCTTTTCACCAAAATAATAAATATTTATCATAAGACACAAACAGGACACTAAAGAGAGCCGAGCAGTAATTTTACTTTCTGTCAGTGCAACATTTTCTCCAAGTCCTTGGGGGTGTCAGCCCAGGGTAGATACACAGAGAGTGAAGCTGGCTAACTGATCCTCAATACATTTGGCCACATTCTGAGTCCAACTGCCTGACTGAGACATTGTGGTATCAGTTCCACTGAGGCAAATTCCAAGCACTAGCTTGCCTGTCCCATACCAAACCCTTCTCAGTCATGTCTAACTCTTTGAGACCATACGTACTCTATTCTGCCAGGCTCCTCCATCGATGGGATTTCCCAGGCAAGACTACTGGAGTGGATTGCCATTTCCTCCTCCAGGGGATCTTCCCAACCAAGGGATTGAAACAGCATCTCCTGTGGCTCCTGCACTGGCAGGCCAATTCTTTACCACTGGGCCACCTGGGAAGCCCATTCTAAACCCACCCACCAAGAGGCAAATGCAACCCCCCCACTGACCAAAAGTCCCAATACTTTGGAGATGTATCTTTCGAGATGTAAGAATACATGTGAAAATACACTGAAAACTCCCATGATCTGACCTCAGAGCTGAAAGAATCCCCAAAGACTCTTATTTCATTGGTACACTGAATTGAAATAAACAGGTTATGAGCACTTATTGAGTACCTACTGTGTACAGGGCACTAGATCAGTGGTTGCCCAGGTGTGCCTGGGGGAGAGTAAAAGGCAAGTACGTTCTAACATAAAACTGTTTGCATTCCAATTTTGAGAAATTGTTAATTCAGGTTACAACTTGCCTTTTTCTTGTTCTCACTCCTTGCCTGCTTTGCATGCTGTTCTGACAAACACCTCTCTAAGAAAGTACTATGGAAAATTTTAGGTTAAGCAAGACAATTCAAAACATTTCTTTGCTAATATAAAACTCAAGGATGATACCTGAGTATCAATAAGTCTTGCTACCAGAATCCCTTGTATGCCTATTGACTTGGTTTTGTGGGGACGGGGGGCAGGGAGCATGGTCATAGGTCATCCCTGTGACAATACAACAGAACTTCCCAACTAGAGGACATTCCTATTGCAGCCTCTAAGCCACACTTTGGGTCTCAGTTTTTCTACTTAAAGCAGGATGCTGAAGTTTCTTTCTCTCAATGATCCTTTCATTCTTCATGAGGAATATGTCTGCCAACCACATCAAAGTATCCAGACATTAGTAGGAAGACCTGGTGCCTCTTCTTGCTTCAAAACGGTCCTATAATAAATAGCTAATGTGCAGAGAAATGACTTTTGTAACCGAGGAGGCAGAGAGGAGGGAACATGGGTTCAAGTGGGGTCCCCCACAGTGTAGGCACACATAGCTCTAGTACCCTTGGAAATTCAGTTACAATAGACTGACCTAGATGTGATCCTGCCAAAGGCAAGGAGCATACTAGGTGGCATTTGATGGATTCTTCTAGCCTTACAAATTTGATTCTTGAGTCTATGCCCCTAAGAGATCTGAATTAAAGGGATCAGCATTATTGAATTTTGTAGAAAATACAGCCATAGGACTGATGCACTTAACTTCCTTTACTGGACATTCTATTACAAAGAAAATGGATAACCATGCTTCAAGAAGCTGGAGGATAGGGGGAAAAATACAGCCAGCATCTTGTGTGTGTACACACGCGCTAAGTCATGTCCAACTCTTTACGACCCCATGGACTGTAGCCCACAAGACTCCTCTGTCCATGGAATTTTCCAGGCAAGAATACTGAAATGGGTTGCCATTTCCTACTCCAGGAAATCTTTCTAACCCAAGGACTGAACCTGAGTCTCTTGCGTTTCCTGCTTTGGCAGGGGGATTCTTTACCACGGCGGCACCAGGGAAGCCCCCAGCATCTTCTACCAGAGACAATACGGGAAATAATTTATGCTGACCCTTTCTGTGAAGTGCTAATATTTTAAAGATAAAATTTCCCGAGATTACTTCACACTCTAATATATGTTAAGCTCCCATTCATGGATATCACAAGGTGCCAAGCACGACAAGCAAGAAAAAGGACAACAGAAAGCAATTGGTCAGACTTTAAATGCCTACATTTGGCAAATGGTAAGCTTTTATCAGTTGCTTAGAAGTTCTCAAAGCGTCACCTGTCCGTGTTCTGCATCAGAACCACCATGACAGCCTCACAGAAATGCAGAGACCCGGGTCTCAGCTAATGTCAGCGGCATAGAATCTCTGAGTGAAGGGCTTTTTTTCCAGGTCCCCTAGTGACTGTGAAGTACTCTAAAGTTTGAGACTGCCGCCACAGGAACCATCTCAAGTCCGTATTATTCAGGAGGCTCCAGTACAGGCCTCGATGAGGGAATGATTCAATTATATGGGGCTAAAACGTACTAAGAATCTCATCCTCCCATTTCCGTCTTATACTCAAGCTCACATTCCAACGGAATTCCTTTGGCTCTTAAGGTTGAGAGGAAATTGCTGATGTTCCTGAATTACCCTTAATAATAGCTCAGCCACACTTCAAGAGCTGAGGACAGTAATGCTTGATTAATTTGGACCTGTTAAAATAGAGATTGCACTAACTAGAGAGAAGTCAGAATCAGTAGTCCTTTTTACTAAAGATTTTTCCCCCCTCTATGGAATAATAATGTATTCTAACTCAGAAACCAAAGCCAAATTTTAGGTCTGGACTTTTGACCTTTATGTGGGTTGAGACATACTTAAAATTTTCCCAACCACTTCATCTATCATTACCAACTGCTGTGAATTTTTTCCTAGCATTCTGGTTCCGAATCCAAACAGCAAAGATAAAGAAATAATCATTATTAAAACATACAATAGGACTTCCCTGGTGGTTCAGTGGTTGGGAATTCGCCTGCCAACGCAGGAGACATGGGTTCCATTACTGGTCTGGGAATATCCCACATGCCATGAGGCAACAAAGCCCGTAAGCCGCAGCTACTGAGCCCCTGGGCCCCAACCACTGAAGCCCATGAGCCCTAGAGCCTGTGCTCTGCAACAAGAGAACTGCAGTGAGAAGCCCACACACCAGACTAGAGAGTAGTCCCTTCTCACAACAAATAAAAAAAGGCTGTGAGCAGCAAGGAAAACTCACGGTGGTCAAAAATAAAATAAATAAATAATAAACATACACTATGCCAAGCATTGATTTCCTCAGTTCTTTCTCATAGTATTTATTTTCATCACCATAACCTTGGGGGTTGATGTTATTAGCCCTATTTTACCTCTGAGGCTAAGGAATTGCATAGCTACTGAATGATAAAAACCAGAGATGATACCTGGTCTCATCCCTTCACAAAAGGAAAAACAGGGAGCTGCCTTTATTATACTAGCATCTTCTTTCCCGCCAAATCCACTTGAAGGGGGCTGCATGTTTGTTAGCCTAGGGAATAATAATGCCCTGGGGAAAAGGGGACTTGAAAGTCCATCTGACTCAGTTTGAATCAAGAAAGCATTTCTCTAACAAGATGCATAACCTTGAGCAAAGCCAGTCACTCTCTCTGTGGCTCAGTTCATAAAAGATAAACATCTCCTATAAAACAAGGTACGTTTATTCCATTCTGATGAGAGGTAATCAAAATCAGAAAGTAATAATGTGAAACCTAACATCACAAGTAACAGTTTAAAATTAGCTCTTGCTCTTTCCTTCTTTGTTTCTTAAATATCAAAATATTCTTCCATAATATCACTGAGGCAGTTTGTGAAAAGAATGAAGAATCAGAAAGAATAAATCAGGGAAGCAAAGAGTTCCTAGAGAGTGAAAGGAAAAAGAAATATAAGCAGAGGGAATATGAATACCTGTATAGAAGGAAAAAACAGATGGCCACCCAAACCAAACTTCTTCCATTTGACAAATTTGTGACGATCATTCTAATAGAAGTTCCATCATATCTTGATGAACACAGAAACCTCACTTAGCAGCATATCAAAAAGACCAAGTTTAAGAAATCTACGTTCTCACATCCAATAAAAGGTTCTCCCTTTAAGAATACACATGCCCCCTTGAAATTTGAGTTTTATTACTGCTGAAACATGTTAAGAATTGTCCTCATAATACCACACATCATATTGGATTCTATGGCTGACAAAATAGTTGCAGCTTCATGAAGTTACCTGAGTAGTAAGTACCACATCATCACACCATCAGATGATAAACACACATCTCAGCATCTCCTGTCTTGGCCACCACAGCACAACCCTTGCAAAGAAGTACTCCCAGACAGGCCCTCCTAAGGCCACCACAGCACCTCAGAACTAGAGAAAGAAGCTCTCAGAGTTCCTCTTTTTTCCTGAGATGAGCACACTGAGGGCTATTTCTCCCCTCCCTTGGCCACCATCCTACTGAGAGTTACAGGAGACAACACTTGTCCAATGACACCACCTGTCTTGCTTGACCATCAGTTCTAATACATCACATCCCCTATTACCTGTTAACCAGAAACCTGAACTCCTACATCATCCATCATCTCAAGCATTCTTTACACCTACTACTCGGATCCACTTTCCCAACTATCCTCTACCTCTAAAATTCTTCCAGCTATCAGTCATCAGCAAACACTTTTGTTATGGGTTGAACAGTGCCCCTGCCCACCCAAATTGCTATGCATAAATCCTAATCCTCAGTACCTCAGAGTGTGACCTAATATAAAAATAGGGTCATTACAATTCACAGATGGGGAGAAAATGTTTTCAAATGATGTGATCAACAAGGGTTTAGTCTCCAAAATTTAAAAACAGCTCATGCAGCTCAATATAAAAAGAAAAAAAAAATGAAAAAAAGGGGAGAAGACCTAAAGAGACATTTCTCCAAAGAAGACATACGGATAGCTAACAAACACATGAAAAGATGCTCAACGCCACTCGTTATTAGAGAAATACAAATCAAGACCACAATGAGGTACAATTTCACACCAGTCAGAATGCCTGCGATCTAAAAGTCTACAAGCAATAAATGCTGGAGAGGGTGTGGAGAAAAGGGAACCCTCTTCNACAGCTGCCCCCACCCCACCCAAGACCCCCTACTAAGAAAAGCCTTGAGTGGCTGCCACCCACCCCGCCCAGGGCCTCTGCCTGTGCAGCCCCTGTTCCACTTGCCCATGTAGACAGGGCGGCCTGTGCTTTCCCTGGGCCCCGGTAGTCATGTATGGATATGAGAGTTGGACCGTAAAGAAGGCTGAGTGCCGAAGAATTGATGCTTTCGAACTGTTGCACTGGAGAAGACTCTTGAGAGTCTCTTGGACTGCAAGGAGATCAAACCAGTTGATCCTAAAGGAAATCAACACTGAATACTCATTGGAAGGACTGATGTTGAAGCCGAAGTTCGAATACTTGGGCCACCTGATGCAAAGAGCTGACTCAGGGAAAGACCCTGATGCTGGGAAAGATTGAGAGCAGGAAAAGAAGGGAATGACAGAGGATGAGATGGTTGGATGGCATCACTGACTCAATGGACATGAGTTTGAGCAAGCTCCGGGAGATGGTGGAGGACAGGGAAGCCTGGGGTGCTGCAGTCCACAGGGTCACAAAGAGTGGGACACGACTTAGTGACTGAACCACAGCAACAGCTCTCTGGGGAGCGGGTGGGTGCAAAGGAGTGAGAAGCTGGGATGACAGCCCCTCCACAAGCCCTCCCCAGCCGAGGAGACCTGGAGACTGTCAGCCTTGCAGCCTGACCTCTGACCCCAGGAGGGAGCCAAGCAGACAGGCTGGCATGGCACTCGGAGGGGCCATCTGCTTGGGACCAGCATCAGGGGAAGGGCTGGTCCCCTGGGCAGGGCTGGCCAGTGAACAGAGAGACGGTTCCTAGCAGAGGGAGGGTGGCAGGGGTCTCAGAAGCCGTTCCCCTCCTTATGGACTCTGCACCTGCTAGAGGCTGCCCACCTGTCTCAGGGAGGCAGACCACACACATTCCCCTACTCCCCAACCCCCAGCCAGAGCCTCGGCCTCTGTATGCCTCAGTTTCCCCACTACTGTTGACCAAGGGGTTGGACCAGTAGGTCCCAAAGGACCCAAGAGCATCATGGCGCCGGGACTCTGAGCCCTGAGACCTCTAGACTTGGCTGCTGAGGGGGCTGGGCAGTGCCACACCCCTGCTCCGCCTGGCTCATTTTCTTCCCACTGTGACTAGGGAGGCGGAGGCACAGGGTGGAGAAATGCCTTGTCCAAGGCCAGGTGGAAGTCAGGATCCACCAGGAGGCAGCCGGACCGTAGAGTGCAAGTGCCCTGGCTCTGGAGGCTAGTGACCTGGGTTCCAATCCTACCTGTTACTTATCGGCTGGGTGCCCCTGGACACCTCACTTTCCTTCTCCGTGCCTCAGTCTCCACACCTGTGAAATGGGCCAACAGAGCGCACTTCCCCAGGTCAGTGTGAAGATACAGGGTGACAATGTCCAAAATGGGCTCTGTAGGAACCAGCAGTTACTGCACTTCAGCCATAGGACAGGTCCTGCCTGCTTCAGGGCCGGGATGCTGGCTCTGCTGGGGGATCTGGAAGTTGGGGGGCTGCATGTGCTAGCCTCTTGCCCATCTTGGCTGGTAGGCTCACGGGGCAGAGGTTGGCCTCTGACATCTGCAGCAGGTGGATAGATGGGGGAAAAGGAGG
>SJYV01047581.1:0-11680 GCA_006410875.1 Neotragus pygmaeus | reverse complement strand
TTTCAAATCCTGAAAGATGATGCTGTGAAAGTGCTGCACTCAATATATCAGCAAATTTGGAAAACTCAGCAGTGGCCACAGGACTGAAAAAGGTCAATTTTCATTCTAATCCCAAAGAAAGGCAACGCCAAAGAATGCTCAAACTACCACACAATTGCACTCATCTCACATGCTAGTAAAGTAATGCTCAAAATTCTCCAAGCCGGGCTCCAGCAATACGTGAGCCATGACTTCCTGATGTTCAAGCTGGTTTTAGAAAAGGCAGAGAAACCAGAGATCAAGTTGCCAACATCCACTGGATCATCAAAAAAGCAAGAGAGCTCCAGAAAAACATCTATTTCTGCATTATTGACAATGCCAAAGCCTTTGACTGTGTGGATTACAATAAATTGTGAAAAATTCTGAGAGATGGGAATACCAGACCACCTAACCTGCCTCTTGAGAAACCTATATGCAGGTCAGGAAGCAACAGTTAGAACTGGACATGGAACAACAGACTGGTTCCAAATAGGAAAAGGAATATGTCAAGATTGTATGTTGTCACCCCGCTTGTTTAACTTATATGCAGAGTACATTGTGAGAAACACTGGGCTGGAGGAAACACAAGCTGGAATCAAGATTTCCAGGAGAAATATCAATAATCTCAGATATTCAGATGACACCACCCTTACGGCAGAAAGTGAAGAGGAACTGAAAAGCCTCTTGATGAAAGTGAAAGAGGAGAGTGAAAAAGTTGACCTAAAGCTCAACATTCAGAAAATGAAGATCATGGCATCTGTCATTTCATGGGAAATAAATGGAAACAGTGACTGACTTTATTCTTCTGGGCTCCCAAATCACTGCAGATGGTGATTGCAGCCATGAAATTAAAACACTTACTCATTGGAAGGAAAGTTATGACTAACCTAGATAGCATGTTCAAAAGCAGAGACATTACTTTGCCAACAAAGGTCCTTCTAGTCAAGGCTATTGTTTTTCCTGTGGTCATGTATAGATGTGAGAGTTGGACTGTGATGAAAGTTCAGTGCTGAACAACTGATGCTTTTGAATTGTGGTGTCAGAGAAGACCCTTGAGAGTCCGTTGGACTGCAAGGAGATCCAACCAGTCTATCCTAAAGGAGATCAGTCATGGGTGTTCTTTGGAAGGACTGATGCTGAAGCTGAAACTCTAATACTTTGGCCACCTCCTGCAAAGAGTTGACTCCTTGAAAAAGTCCCTGATGCTGGGAGGGATTTAGGGCAGGAGGTGAAGAGGATGATAGAGGATGAGACTGCTGGATGGCATCACCAACTCGATGGACATTGAGTTTGAGTAAACTCTGGGAGTTGGTGATGGACAGGGCGGCCTGTCGTGCTGCGATTCATGGAGTTGCAAAGAGTCAGACACAACTGAGTGACTGAACTGAACTGAACTGATACATACATATATACATCTCCATGCAGAGATGGAGAAAATGCCTTTTGCTTGGAATCCATTCACAAATGTATCACTACTTCGATATATGACCTCGGGAGTTTTCCCATTCTTCTCTTGACCTTTATTTGCAAAATGCAAAATAAAGGTGTATATTAGTTTCCTGAGGTTGCCCTAACAAATGATCTCTGTCTCTGTGCTTAAAACATGTAAGTTTATTCTGTCACAGTTTTTGCATGGTTGATTTTTTTTTTTTTTTAATCTGCTTCAGATCATAGTTGTGACACATGAGGTCTTCACTGCACCATATGGGATCTTTTGTTGTGATGAACAGACTCTCTAGATATGGTGCTTGGGCTTCAGTAGTTGCAGTACACAGGCTTAGTTTCTCCATGGCACGTAGGATCCTAGTTCCCCAACCAGGGATTGAACCCACATTCCCTGCATTGCAAGGCAGTTTCTTAACCACTGGACCATCAAGGAAGTTCCAGTTTCTGTATGTTTAAATGTAAAATCAGTATTGCTGAGCTGGAATCAAGGCATCAGCATTGCTGCACTTTCTCCAGAAACTTAGGGAAGTCCCTGGGCCTTTTCCAGCTAAATTGACTTATGGACACCTCACCCTTATCGCTGTCTTCAAGTTCATATATACTTTCCTTCATGCATGTGTCCTCTCCTTTTCTCTCTGGGTGGTCTCCCTCTGCCTCTTCTCTATAAAGAAACTTTGGATAACATTTAGGGCCCACATGATAATTCAGGTTAATTTTTTCATTTCAAGATCTTTACCTTAATCACTTCTGCAAAAATGCTTTTCAAAAATGGTGACATTAATATGGGACTTCAGTCACTCAGTCGTGTCTGACTTTTTGCAATCCCATGAAATGCATCTTGCCAGGTTTCCCTGTCCATCACCAACTCCCAGAGCTTACTTAAACTCATATCCATTGAGTTGGTGATGCCATCCAAACATCACATCCTCTGTTATCGCCTTCTCTTCCTGCCTTCAATCCTTCCGAGCATCAGGGTCTTTTCAAATGAGTCAGTTCTTCACATCAGGTGGCCAAAGTACTGGAGTTTCAGCTCCAGCATTAGTCCTTCCAATGAATTTCAGGACTGATTTCCTTAGGATCGACTGGTTGGATCTCCTTTTAGTCCATGGGATTCTCAAGCATATTCTCCAACACCACAGTGCAAAAACATCAATTCTTCATCACTCAGCTTTCTTTATGGTCCACTTCTCACATTTATAGGTGACTGCTGGAAAAACCATAGCTTTGACTAGAGGGACTCTTGTTAGCAAAATAATGCCTGTGCTTTTNCAGTGCAAAAACATCAATTCTTCATCACTCAGCTTTCTTTATGGTCCACTTCTCACATTTATAGGTGACTGCTGGAAAAACCATAGCTTTGACTAGAGGGACTCTTGTTAGCAAAATAATGCCTGTGCTTTTTAATATGCTGTCTAGGTTGGTCACAACTTTTCTTCCAAGGAGCAAGCGTCTTTTAATTTCATGGCTGCAGTCACCATATGCAGTGATTTTGGAAACCCCCAAAATAAAGTCTTTCACTGTTTCTATTATTTCCCCATCTATTTGCCATGAAGTGATGGAACCAGATTCCATGATCTTATATTTCTGAGTGTTGAGTTTAAAACCAACTTTTTCACTCTCCTCTTTCACTTTCATCAAGAGGCTCTTTAGTTCTTCTTCACTTTCTGCCTGTTTTTGAGGAGTTGGCATTTTTTAGCCTATCACAAAAAAGCTTGAATTTAAAGGAATCAGTGATCTTCAGACTGTTTTCCTCAGAAATCTTCCAAGGATTGCTTTGGTATTTACTGGAAACAGCTAGGGATTACCTCTCCAGAGTCACTGCTTTAATATCCTTTATTTTACATCATTAATAATTTATATTATTAATTTATTTAATTATATTATTAATTAATTGAATGATTTTAATTAATTAATTAATTATGCTGGGTGTTTGCTGCATATGTGATGCAAGCAGGGGCTACTCTTCAATGTGATGCTCAGGCTTCTCATTTGGGTGACTTCTCTTGTTGAGAGCACAGGCTCCAGGATGCATGGGCTTCAGTGCTTGTGGCATTCAAGCTTAGTTGTCCTTCAGCATGTGGAATCTTCCTGGACTGGGGATTGAATCCATGCCTCTCTGCACTGGACCACAGGGGAAGTCCAAAGTTCCATTTGTGATAGTTCATTTTATATGTCAGCTTGATTGGCCATGGGGTGTCTGTCCAAATTAAATGTTACTTCTGGGTGTGCCTGTGAGAATGTTTTCAGCCGGCATTAACATTTGAATCAGGGGATTCAAGTGAGGGAGTTGGCTTTCATATGGCCCTCCAGAGTAGTGTGTACAGGAATTATCCAATCTAGGGTGGGCCTGAATGGAACAAAAGGAGTAGGAGAGAGGAATTTGTCTCACTGACCAGAAACATCTCATCTCCTTTTCTTGGACTGGGATCAATGATTCCTCCATTTCTGAGGTCTTTGACTCAGACTGAATTATTCCACTGATGTTCCTGGCTCCTCAGAATGGGGGACTTCCCAACATTCATAATTATGTAGGGAAATTCCATAAAATACTAATATATATACATTCCTTTCTCTTTTAATCATGTGCTTACCTGGGTATCAAAACCTTTTGAGACTCAGGGAGTTCAACAGAGATGCTATAATTCTGTGATCATCAATGTTAAGACTCAAATGCACAGTGTTCTGATTTCTAAACCTGAATAAACTTTCCATCAAAGCAAAGCTTGCTATGAAATACACACAAGAATGCATTAAACTGAGTAGATTCAGGAATATTCAGTTGTGGTAAATAAAGTCCACCTCTGGGGAAGAGACTCATTGATTTTAAATGGTTGCAAAAAAAAAAAAACAACACAAAAAAACCCTTGTAGTTTTAATCATAACGAGGTCACAAGAACAGAATTCAAAGTTCAATTCGAATTCCTTATTGCAAACTTTATTGTGAAAAATAGCTTCTGTCATCAGGAAGTTTTTTTTTTTTTTTTTTTTTTTTCCACATTGCCATTTTTTTCCTACCCCAAGTAGTATTTTCTGCATCTGCTCTTCAAGCCTTTTCAACATTATTTGCTTCCAGGGCAAATTTTCCCCAAGGAGAGTAAGGATAATAACTACTCTTGTGGCCACAGTGTTTTAAAAATAGAGAAACATTTGCTTCATGGTTTCGATAACCACATTTGCTACCTGTGCCTCAGGTTATTCTGACATGTGCAGAAAGGAGGTCGTGTTTAACAAGAGGGAGCTAAAAATGACACTGTTTTACTACTCTTTTTCCAACATGTCAAGATGGGAAAGGAGAGGAAAAGAGGAACAACCTTAAGAAAGCCAAGGAGGAAAAAAGTACATGCTCTACAACGTTTTGTGTTAACATCCACTCAGCAGACATGAGTGCTCTGCAGAGTTCCTGCCATATGAGCTTCTGGAAGATTTTGACAGTTTCAGTGGCCACAGAAAAATTGCTTTCCTGCAGGAGCCCTTCTAAAAGGAGATCTTCAAAAGAAACCCATTTACCACTTCTCTGTTAACCAGCTGTTAACCAGCCATTGAGAGCTAGATAGGTCCAAATGCTGAAGAGGCAGAAAATTCTAGCCTGAGATAGAAGCATCACTCAGACTCCACAGAGATTAAAAGCAGATGTTCATTAGAATAGTCTACTCACACTTCATTGAGTAAATTACAGGAAGGCTAAAGACTTCTCTCTTAGGGAAGCAAAGGCAAATATGGTCCTTCTTAGATGTACCATCAATTTATGGTCTTAGCCTCTTGATTATCATGGTAGATGTTAGCATGATACATCATCAGTATTACTGATGCTTATTAGTATAATTGTAATACTACAATTTTATATTTTTTTTCTTACTTTTAAAAATTACCTCAGCATGCAAATATTTTTATTCTCATTGTTAGAGAAAGGAAGTGAGAAACAGAGAAGGCATGTAATTTGACAAGATTATAGCAAGAAATGGTGAAGAGAAAAAAAATTCAATTATCTGACTTTTCTGTAAGCTAAAGTGAAAATTTTAGTCACTCAGTAGTGTGCAACTCTCTGTGACCCCATGGATTATTTTCTGACAGGCTCCTCTGTCCATGGAATTCTTCAGATAAGAATACTGGAATGGGTAGCCATTCTCTTTTCCAGGGGATTTTCCAACCAGGTCTCCTGAATTGCAGGCAGATTCTTTACTGTCTGAACTACTAGAGAAGTCCAAAATAGTCTCTCAAATCTCATATGAAGTCACTATGAAGTTTCTACTTTGTTTTGTCTCTGTCGATGGTGTTACTTGATTTATAGTTTTAAATTGATTTCTTTAGTTTTATATATATCTCCCATTCATTTAGTACTCCTCCCAAAGGTTACAATATTTGACAGACTTTTGTGCATCCTTTCAAAAATTTCCTAAGTTTGTACATGAATATATGTCAGCAACTATTTTTTTTTTACACAAATGGAAGTTTCTTAAATGATTTCCCCAAAAATTACACAGCTGAGACATGCAACCAGGAAAATGCAACACTCAGTCTGCATTTCTAACTACTATGTTAAGCTATTATAGATAAAAATAAAAGGAAATAGCACATTGCTTGTGACCCTTAGAATAATTATGTCAAAGTAGCAATAGCTGCCGTCTTCCTTTTATGGATGTGGAATTTGAGGTTCACAGGAAATGAACTCTTCAGATCATCCTCTCAATACACAGTAGAACTGTGTAAAGACAGACATACTTCTATGTAAACTCTAATACAACTGCACTGTATGACATTCCATTCTTGATAGCCCCCCAAAACTATTTTCTCCTATGTTATCCTTCTTCCATCAAACAAAAGAATACAAACATCCTCTCCTTTCAAGCCAACTTGCTTTGTCTAAAAGTCTTAAAAATAGAAAATAAATAGATATTCTTAGTTTTTCTTGTATATCTTCATGTCTGTTGCTAGAATACTTAGTAGCAGATCCAGTTATTTTCCCTATCACATCCCTTTTCGATGTGAAAGAGACAGAATGGGAATGACAAACTCAAGAAACTCTCCAAGTAACATATATCTTGAAGATTATAGACTAAGCTATATACAGAATCAATCTGTTTTTTTAGCATTGCTCTGTAGACTTTTCTTTTCTTGTAGTGATATTAATTGGACCAAAGGGGCTCTGAGTAAATGGTTTAGTGGGACTTAAAGTCTACCCACGATTATTTATTGAGTGCATACTTACAACATGCTGCCTTGTGATCATCATCTTGCAAAATTCTTCCTGTGCTGCCACTTTATTTGTATGTGTTATAGATGGGAAGAGATTAAACTGAGAAATTTACTTTTTATTCTGTCTTATTTTATTCTGTGTTCAGCGGATACAGAGTTCAGTATCAGTGACTTTAAGACAATGGCCAAATAGATTGGTGGAAGGAAAGAAGAGAACCAGCTCATAGAGAAGAGACATCAGAAGCAATGTGGAAAAAAAGGGGGCAGGGAGATAAATAAAGTAACTTTCTCAAAATGAGGGTTTAGAAGACGTTTGCTGTGTTCCTTCTATCATCTGTTTTCTTCATATAAAGACCCACCTTCATCTATGTCCATCCCATGCTGGCTGGGTAGAGCTTTAGACCTGGAGCATGTGACCAGGCTAGGATGACAGAGACCCAAGTATTGCTGGCCACAGAAATTGATTCAGTGATTGATTGACCCTAACAAAACTGGAATAAAATGTATAACTTTTGGAAAAACTCACCAGAGAGAGGATTTCCTTTATGAGATGTTCTTTTACCGGGGGGGATCTGAAGACAATTCTTCTGCAGTCTTTAAAATACCATTTGCATCCAGAGAATAAAGTTAACATAAGGAAAAGAGGAGAGTAGAACATGTAGATGGGTATAGAGCAGTTCTTAATATTGTCATCAGCCCTGGTGCTGAACTTTTCAACCCCAATGCCCAGTATGTCTATTTTTGTTTGTTTGTTTAACTTAGTCTAGGTTGATTTTCTGTCACTTGCATCTAACAGAGTAGTAATTTATAGAGGAAGAACAATGACTAGGATGTAAATCCAGCAGGCTGGTAAATCCAGACCAGTCCCAGGCCAAGTTCTGATAGATGACCTGAGTCTCATTTTCAGAACTGCACTGTAAAAGAAGAGTGAAGGTAGGACTTCCCTGGTGGTCCAGTGGTTGAGGGTCTGCCTTCCAGTGCAGGGGACACAGGTTCATTCCCTGGGTGGGAAGCTGGAGTCCCACATGCCACAGGGTGACTAAGTTTGCATGCTGCAGTGAAGATCCTGTGTGCCTCAGCTGGAACCCGATGAAGCCAAGTAGATAAATAAATATATGTATATATTTTTTAAAAAGTGAAAGTAGAGGTCAGGGAGAGAAAGTCCCTCAAGAAAACATCCTAGGGATGAAAGGTGAGCCTTAAGAGATGAAATTGTAAGGAATAGGAAAGAAATAGAGCCTCAGGTACTCCACTGAGATCTTCAGTTCAGTTCAATTCAGTCGCTCAGTCCGGTCCAACTCTTTGAGACCCCATGGACTGTAGCACACCAGGCCTCCCTGTCCATCACCAACTCCCAGAGTTTACTCAAACTCATGTCCATTGAGTCGGTGATATCATCCAACCATTTCATCCTCTGTCATCCCCTTCTCCTCCTGCCTCCAATCTTTCCCAGCATCAGAGTCTTCAAATGAGTCAATTCTTCGCATCAGGTGGCCAAAGTATTGGAGTTTCAGCTTCAGCATCAGTCCTTCCAATGAATATTCAGGGTTGATTTCCTATAGGATTGACTGGTTGGATCTCCTGGCTGTCCAAGGGACTCTCAAGAGTCTTCTCTAACACCACAATTCAAAAGCATCAATTCTTCAACACTCAGCTTTCTTTATGGTCCAACTCTCATACCCATACATGACTACTGGAAAAACCATAGCTTTGACTGGACGGACTTGTGTTGGCAAAGTAATGTCTCAGCTCTTAATATGCTGTATAGGTTGGTCATAACTTTTCTTCCAAGGAGCAAACGTCTTTTAATTTCATGGCTGCAGTCACCATCTGCAGTGATTTCAGAGCCCAAGAAAATAAAGTCTGTCATTGTTTCCACTATTTCCCCATCCTTTCGCCATGCAGTGATAGGACCAGATGCCATGATCTTAGTTTTCTGAATGTTGAGTTGATCTGCAGGAGGGATTTAATTGAGGCATGCAGGTAAAACTGATCGCTCTGTGTAGTAAGTTAGAAGTGCAAGATTTATGTTATTGTCACACATATTTTCAAACTTGCTAACACTGTCAAATGGGCATCCCTGGTGACTCATTGGTAAAGAACCCACCTGCCAGTGCAGGACATGTGAGTGTGACCCCCTGGGTCAGGAAAATCCCCTAGAGAAGGGGATGGCAACCAACTCTAATATTTTTGTCTGGATAACCCCATGGACAGAGGAGCCTGGTGTGCTGCAGTGCATGGGGGTCACAAAAAAGTCAAACACAACTTATTAACTAAACAACAGCAACACTGCCAAATATAATATTGACTATCATCTCCAGAAGAGAGGAATTATTGGGTTACAATCAAGAAATATTGGTATATTGCCTTTGAAATAGAAGGTAAGATCATAACGTGGTTTCACATGTATAGTTATGCAAGTGATGGGAAAAACAGCCTGCATGGAAAACAAAAGAGGAGTTGTGTTTTTGTTCCTAGAGTTGAAAGGGGATAAAAAAGAATGGAGAAGAATGAGTAAGAGGTTCTTTGAAGTTGAGTCTTTCTGAGAAAAAGGCCGATAGAAATTTACTGGTGGCCCATAGAAATTTTTCTCCTCACTGCTTGATATTTAGCTCAATCTTCTTGCTTGTGGTTTGCTAAAAGTTTCTTTTAATTTTATTCAAATCATTACTCAGTCCACTTTGCTAACAAATGCTTTGTGGAGATGTCATTTCTCTTTTATAAATTTGTCCCAGATTTATACTTGGTGCCCTTCCTCACGCAGAAGTCAAGAACACATAGGCTTACAGGAACATTGTGATTCTAAAGTACCAAACAGAGGTTTTTGGTTATCCTTATCCATGAAGTAAGGTTGAAGCTAGGGTAAAATTATGTCCTAGCTTTCCTGGAGCTTTTCTGGTTTGACTCCTAGAAACCTAATAACAGGATCCCTTTTCACTTTTGCATTTGTTGCAGTTTGTAAAATAAGCACTGTGGGCACCTAGATTTCAGCCCATTTTAATTAAATTTTGAGAGACTGAGAGCCAGGCGACTTAAAAATCTCACAAAGAAAATATTAAACAGAATGCCTGGTGCATAATAGTTTCTTGACAACAATAATTGCATGTAATGTTTTATAACTCAAATTCTCTAAGATTCAAGCTCTTTATTTGTTAGATGGGGGTAAAAATGCTATGACTTTTTAGAATTATGTAATTGTGTCAAAGACAATTCCCCAATCAATTATATTCTGACTCAGTTCAGTCGTTCAGTCGTGTCCGACTCTTTGTGACCCCATGAATCGCAGCACGCCAGGCCTCCCTGTTCATCACCATCTCTCGGAGTTCACTCACACTCATGTCCATCGAGTCCGTGATGCCATCCAGCCATCTCATCCTCGGTCATCCCCTTCTCCTCCTACGCCCAATCCCTCCAAGCATCAGAGTCTTTTCCAATGAGTCAACTCTTCCCATGAGGTGGCCAAAGTACTGGAGTTTCAGCTTTAGCATCATTCCCTCCAAAGAAATCCCAGGGCTGATCTCCTTCAGAACGGACTGGTTGGAGCTCCTTGCAGTCCAAGGGACTCTCAAGAGTCTTCTCCAATACCACAGTTCAAAAGCATCAGTTCTTCAGCGCTCAGCCTTCTTCACAGTCCAACTCTCACATCCATACATGACCACAGGAAAAACCATAGCCTTGACTAGACAGACCTTAGTCGGCAAAGTAATGTCTCTGCTTTTGAATATACTATCTAGGTTGGTCATAACTTTTCTCCCAAGGACTAAGCATCTTCTAATTTCATGGCTGCAGTCACCATCTGCAGTGATTTTNATGACCACAGGAAAAACCATAGCCTTGGCTAGACAGACCTTAGTCGGCAAAGTAATGTCTCTGCTTTTGAATATACTATCTAGGTTGGTCATAACTTTTCTTCCAAGGACTAAGCATCTTCTAATTTCATGGCTGCAGTCACCATCTGCAGTGATTTTGGAGCCCCAAAATATAAAGTCTGGCACTGTTTCCAGTGTTTCCCCATCTATTTCCCATGAAGTGATGGGACCGGATGCCATGATATAAAAATTTCATAGCATGAGGACCACAGTCCACAGATTGTACTATTTAACCTGCATAATGATTTGGAACAATTTATAATTATTTCCCAAATTCTAAAGAAGCAGATTTTACATTAAGAACGGAAGTAGCTGGCATTTCTCCTGTCAATGATCCCTACACTCCTTAGTCTGGACATGGCTTCACTGTAGACCTCACATGCGGGCTTACAGGACATTTTTATGTTTTGTTATAGCATGAACTATTATAGCCTACCTGCTAAATCATATGTGGAATCCCTAACTCCCAACGTGACTCTACTTGGAGAGAAGCCCTTTAAGGATATGATTAAAGTTAAATGAGGTCATAAGGGTGGGGGTCCTCATTTGATAGGACCAGTGTCCACATAAGAAGTGGTGCCTCTCTCTGCAGACACAGAGGCAAGACCACATACGGACATAGCAAGAAGAAAACCATATGAAAGTCAGAAGGAGAAGCCTCACCAGAAACTCTGCCAGCACCTTGAACTTCTAGCCTTCAGAACTATGAGAAGATAACTGTGTGTTGTTTAAGACATCCAGTCTCTGGCCTTTACTACGGCAGCCTAGGAAACCAGGTCACTCACATTCAGCTCCTTCCCCTGCATTCTACTGTTCTCACTGCCTGGCTCTTTTACCTGAGTTTGCTCTATGTTGCTTCTCCACCCAGCCACAGAGAAGATACTCTAAGTTGTTCTAATTTTAATATTCCCAGTTTACATTGCAGTTTATCAGATTATAATGAGCTTTTGCATGGTCATGACACTGATTTATTAGAAAATGATCAAGTAGCAAGATTTTGATGTGAAATATCCAGGGTAAGTATATCTTAACCAATGTCTTTAAAAAGTTAATCCTTAAGCTAGTGGGGGTGATGGAATTCCAACTGAGCTGTTTCAAATCCTGAAAGATGATGCTGTGAAAGTGTTGCACTCAATATGCCAGCAAATTTGGAA
>SJYV01047580.1:0-12208 GCA_006410875.1 Neotragus pygmaeus | reverse complement strand
TGGTCCCTGCACCTTTTGCCTTTGCCGCCTGTGGTTTGTATCCTTTCACTGCAATAAATCATAGCTGTACTACAGCTACGCCCCGAGTCCTGTGAATCATCCTCCTCAGTGATCTCTGATACAGCTCCCTTGTTGTCCCCTTTTTGGTTTCCCCTGGATCTTATTTTTCAGAGCCTGGCAGCAAACGTTAACAGTTTACTACAGACACTCTGCCTTAAAAGCAGCATCAGGTTCCAACTGTAAACCTTTCCCTTCCTGCCCCCAGCACCCAGACTGCATGCCTCCTTGCCACATGGGTCCGGGTGGAGGTAAAGTTCTCACTCTTCCTATGTGGGAGGAGCCTATGCCATCTCTTTTCCATCCATCCTTCTCTGCACCTGCAGCATCCTGACCAAGGCTATCACTGGGTGAGACCGACACTAAGAATTAGGAGCAAACACTCTCCCTCCTGCCTTCCGCCTCAGTTTTCCCTCCAGGGATGGTGAGTATCCATCAGCATGAGATCCCTCCCTGGGGTGAGGGTGGGAAAAACAGGCTGGGAAGCTAGAAAACCACCTGGGCCCCCCGTCCTGAGCCTCAGGCTCAGCCGTGCTCACGGGAGAAGCTGCCTCCTGGATTACCGGATGCCTGGCAGGGGAGTAGGGTAGTTCTTCATCTGCCGTTTGGGGTTCATCCTTATGTTCAGCTCTCCTTGGCAGGAGCCTCAGAAGGAAAGAGTGGAAGGATGCTGGCACTGAAAACTCTTTCCAGCCCTTGTCAGTCTACAGCTGTGGGTGTGTAGGCTGACCCCTTCAGCCAGCTGACTCGGTCAAGGGTGCACCATTCTCACATTTCAGTAGCACCTAGAAGCTGAATCTACCCTCTAGGTACAAACATCCCCAGGTCAGCTAAGTATGTTTCAGTGTGGCCTCAGAAGGAAAATTTTCCATCATCCTGTTCTGTCTCAATAAAGAGAGAAAAGTGGGGTGGTGGCCAGAGCCCTGACTTGGAAGCCAGAAGCGCCCATGTTTGTATCCTAATCCCACCACCTCCTGGTTCCCTTTTTCACATTTCCTGGGTTTCAGCTTTCTCATCTGGGATCTGAAACTGGGATCCTAATAACTACCTTGGAGCATCAGTGTAAAGGTGATACGAGATCACTCAGTGGAGACACTGCAGGTGATGCCTGGCACCAAGTCAGGGCCCAGAGATGTGAGTCCTGAGGATCCAGAAAGAAGGGACACATCTCAGGATATGAAACCATGCGCCCTCTGACTGCCCCATTGGTCCACGATTTCAGTGACTTTATTTTTTTCATACCAGACAGACACATCCACTCAATCAGTGCTAAGGAATTCATTCTCCTATTTTGGATTCATCAGACTGACGCACATAGCTACGGATGGGAAATAACCAGAAGGACCAAAGCAAAGACCTACAGCATTTTTTGTTGGGTGTTTGAACTAATTCGAAGAAAAGAAACTGTTTCCTTTGGGTTTTATGAAATACTGGGACAAGAGTGAAGACAGCCATCACTGCTAGCCAGAACCAGACCGGAGCCAGTGCAGACTCTGAGAACATATACGTTCTCCACTGGCAGCTCCCCCTGCTGCTACCCAGGTGACTTCAGACAGGTTCTGTGACATCTCTAAGGCCCAGTTTCTTCATCTATGAAATGGAAGTTTCAGCGATCCGTAGTTCCCAGAGGCTCTGAAAGGCAACATGAGGTCAAACAGATCACCCGCATGGCTTTGGTCTGAGGCAGTGTTCAGTAAGTGGCGCCTAAGTGAATATATCAGAATGCTTTCTATTGAAATGTTCTCTCTCAGGTAGGAATGCCAGCTCTAAAATGGCAAGACAGGTCCGGAGGGTGAACATCTGTTCTGTTTACTGCTCGTATTCTGTTTAACTCCTCAGTGGGGGTCAGTTCCTAGAGAAGGAGTTGGTTTTGCTTATGAACTGTGCTCCCATGAGCAAGACGGTTTCATTGGAAAGGGATAAGATAAACATTAAGAATTAGTGAACATGGTATATATATACATATGTATAATATATTTCTTATAAATAATTTTTAAAACCTAGAAGATAGGTCTTATCATTTTTTCCTATTTTATAAATGAAGAACCAAAGACATGAGGTGGAGAACNAGATAAACATTAAGAATTAGTGAACATGGTATATATATACATATGTATAATATATTTCTTATAAATAATTTTTAAAACCTAGAAGATAGGTCTTATCATTTTTTCCTATTTTATAAATGAAGAACCAAAGACATGAGGTGGAGAACGCAATGGCACCCCACTCTAGTACTCTTGCCTGGAAAATCCCATGGATGGAGAAGCCTGGTAGGCTGCAGTCCATGGGGTCGCTAAGAGTCGGACACAAATGAGCGACTTCACCTTCTTTTTTCACGTTCATGCATTGGAGAAGGCAATGGCAACCCACTCCAGCACTCTTGCCTGGAGACTCCCAGGGACGGCAGAGCCTGGTGGGCTGCCGTCTATGGGTTTGCACAGAGTTGGACACGACTGAAGCGACTTAGCAGCAAAGACCTGAGGAAGTGAAGTCACTTGCCTAAGTAAATTCAAATAGTGAATGAAGTAGATTTTGAACTCAGGTATCAGCCCCAAGGCTGTGTGTGCTGCTCACTCCCTCCACTCCCTCTGGAATGGATGCTAGCAGATTAGCTGTTTGGAATACAAGGTTCTCAAACCAAAAAGATTACGTATCATACTGGTTAGTCAGTTCCATGAAAGCCCCCCAGTATCCATTAAAGAAGCCTATTATCTAGGGCCCCAGTGAATCCTGTTGAGTAAATTGCCTTCTGAAAGGAAAGGGAAAATGAAACATCTGTGGCCTCAAACTTTATACGAGCAATAATTCAAGGGTCTCTTTCAGAACCCAGAGAGGACAACTCCCCACGGAGGCAGGGGCAGGACAGAAGCGCGAACCTGGCCAAAGCCAGAAATTCATTAATATCAGCGGAACCCTTGAAAGAGAGAAAGCACAATTTAAATTGGAACACTCCAAAGCAATAACTCATTTTCCAATTTAATTTGCTATTGGCACAATCATTAGAAAGAAGAAACAGAGGCCTGGGGCCCAGTTTACGTAGGAGATAAATCTCTGACCTCCTGAAGCATTTTTTCATTTTGAAAGTGCAGACCCCTGTTCAACTTGGATCAGAGGATGTTAAGATCTTTGAGAGTAAACTTCTTACAGGTTGGAGAAGCTGAGGGCTTACTTCAGAAGGTTGCATCTTTATCAGTTGATTAACAAAGGCAAATGTAGAATATAGATCTCAACCAGTGTGCGTGTGTGCATGCTCAGTCACTTCAGCCGTGTCCAACTCTTTGTGACCCTATGGACTGTAGCCCGCCAGGCTCCTCTGTCCAGGGGATTCTCCAGGCAAGAACAGTGGAGTGCCCCACTCCATCTCCCGACCCAGAGATGGAACCCTTGTCTCGCTTGTCTCCTGCATCAGCAGGCAGGTTCTTTACCACTAGCGCCACCTGGGAAGCCCCTTAACCAGTGTGCCTAGACTGAAACAACCTACCACAGGGAGGAGTCGATATTTCCCGGTCACCTACTCTGTGCAAGCCAGGTAACTGAGGGGGCGGAGGGAAGAGGAGGGAACGTGCTGCATCCACATGGGCCAGCTGCCCAGTCCCTGACAATTGTCAAGGATGGGAATGAGGCCCTCATATGACTGGTGCTCTACATTTTCCAGGAAATACAGAGATTCTGTCCGTAAGGAAAACGTCCCAATCTTCAAACTAGGGACACCTGATACAACACTATGCTTTCTTTCATTATTCATTCTAAACCTTTCAATGGCTCTATAAAGTCAATCTTTTAAAACCTATTTTACAGGAAATATGGTTCCAAAAAGTCGTTGGTCTAGGGTCAAACAGCCAGCCATGCCTGAAACCAGCACATACTCCCAATTTGCTCTGAGAGGGAGGTGCCCAGGTCTAAGGGGGTGGCTGGGGAGTGAGGCTTGTCTGGGGCGGAGTGGAAAGTCAGTGCACCAAGAACACCTGTGACCCCGTGTCAGGCAAGGTGGGGACTAGAGAGGTCTGGAGGGCATTCTAGAAATCAGCTGCAAGTACTGTCTACCATGGCAGAAGGGTCGGGGGTCATGGAGAAGGAGGACCTAGTATTTACCGAGCAACTACTAGAAGCCAGACTCCAGGCTCCACATGCGTTGCTTTACTGAATCTCCACACAAGGCTGTGTATTGTCACCCTGCTTATTTAAATTCTATGCAGAGCACATCATGAGACACACTGGACTGGATGAAGCCCAAGCTGGAATCAAGATTGCCGGGAGAGATATCAATAACCTCAGATATGCAGATGACATCACCCTTATGNGAGTAGCGCATGGTGGGAGGGTGTGGCGGTCCCGGATAGATAGCGCAGAGCAGTAGTGGGCCCTGGAGTACCTGGAGGAGGAGGCAAGGAGGGACTTGGAGCCCAGACTCCCCGCACTCACAGCTTCTGTGCAAAGCTGGGCAGGTCCTCTGAGCCTTACAATTTGAGAAAGGGGGCAATGGCAGGGGCTTTTGCCTCCTTTTGGGCCCATGAAGGCTTTTGGCAGAACACATACCTCCAAGTTACCTTCAAGTCATCAGTACCTTCTGGGCCCGTGGATGAGCACTGCTGCGCACCTTCCGGGCCCTTGTGGGTTTGAGGCCTTGTTTCTAGTGCTGAGAGCCAACAGCTCCCCCGAGAGTGACGGAAGACAACCTCCATCTGTTTATTGTTTCCTGAGCACCAGCCTGGATGAGGCCCTCCACTGTGCCCCGTCCTCAGCCCTCTGGGCCCCTGGATTGGCGCGAACCGGAACTAGGAGTCACGGGAAAGCTGCAGAGAGAGTGTGGCCCAGCGCTGTGGCATGGCTGAGAATGCTTGTGTAGGGGCCCAAGGGCCTGCGGGGGCATATCAAGTAGGCTCTGTGCTTCCCCATGACTAAGAAATCAGTAGGGCTGGAAGTCCAGGCAGCTCCATCCCTCCCCCGTGGCGACCAGGTTTGCCTGGCATCAGTGCTGCTGCANAATGCTTGTGTAGGGGCCCAAGGGCCTGCGGGGGCATATCAAGTAGGCTCTGTGCTTCCCCATGACTAAGAAATCAGTAGGGCTGGAAGTCCAGGCAGCTCCATCCCTCCCCCGTGGCGACCAGGTTTGCCTGGCATCAGTGCTGCTGCAGGAACGGCGACACAGAGAGAAACACAGCCCTTTGCACCTGTGCCACCAACAGTCGCCCTCAGACAGTTGGCTGACTGCCTTGTCATTGGTCCACGTTGGGGCAGAAGGCACCATGGACCACTGGATTTGTGACCAGCTAGTTCCCAGGCTGCCACCACCCAGAGCCCTGATGACCTAGTCATCTCTAGGCCCTCAATCTGGAGTCTAGGGTGTGGCCAGGTAATTGTGTGCCCAGCCATCTCTGTTTTCCCGGGACTGAGGGGGTTTCCTGGGACGCGGGACTTTCAGTGCTAACACTGGGACAGCACCTGGCAAATGGGCAACTGGTCCCTCCATGGGGCCTGGGGCCTGACCACACTTGTGGTTTGGACAACTGCTGACCCCGTGATCCCCAGATATATCTACCTCCCACCTTCTCATCTGTGGAGCTAGCAGACTCAGAGCCCAGAACCCACCTAGCCTGGTCTATAGGAGACAGCGGAGGCCTCAGGACTTGCAGCAAGCCAGACTGCCCAGATCCTACATCTGTGGACTAGTGGCCCTCTTCCTGTCCTGAGGTTAGGCTGTTCAGAGCTCAGACCACTGCTCAGAGCACTGACGCTTTCCCAGAATGCTCCCAGGCCCATTCCCCTCCCCCGCGCCACGGCCTGCCCCTGCCCAGGCCTTCGGTCTCGGCAAGAGGCTGACTGGTTGGGCCACTGTTGGCCCATCGCTGAGTGATCAGTGTTGTCTCTGCTCATCTTCCAAGGCCTGATTGGTGAAGCTCTGGGGGAAAGTGTTTTCAGGTTGACGAGGCTGAAATGGGATCTTCTAGGGCTTTGGAGTTCAGCTGTGGACGGTAGGGACAAGTGAGCAAGCCTGCAGTCCAGCCCAGGCTGGTTGGGATACCCTAGACTGTGTCCTGGAGTGGGGTTCTCCTTGTCAAAGAAGGGGTGCACTTTTCCGATATGGAAGAGGACACTACGGCCAGAGCCTTGCAGCTCTAGTGTGGTCTGTAGGGATGCCTACAGGGTTGGCATCCATGGGAGCTCAATAGAAATGCAGAATCCCAGGCCCCATTCTAGACTTCTGGAACCAGAAACTGCATTTCAGAAGATCACCAGCTGATTCCCACAAGCAGGGGCCTGGGGCGATCCTGGGGACATTCTCAGAGTTGAGGGTGAAGGTTCTCGGCTCTCCCTCTGCACCATCAGTAGAGTCTGAGTCTGCTTATGCCCCCCTAAACCAGCCCCCAGAGATCCTGGGCCCCTTTGATCTTTCCAGAGGCTGCATGGTGCTCCCAGTAAAGGGACTGACCCAAAGCCACCAGGAGAGGAGAGCTGGCTTTGCTTGGCCTTCCTGGGTAACCTCTGCTGCTTCCCCAGGTCATCACCTAAGGCCCTTAGACAGGGTGGCTTCTGGAAGCTGTTTTCTACTCTGCTTGGAGAGTTTGCCCATGCCTGCTGGGAAAGCTTGGGCAGTCAGAGAAGGCCCCAAATCAAAGCCCACTGTGTGAGTGAGCCCTTCGCTTCAGTCTGCAATAAAGAATGCATTGGTTTCATCTGCCGGTTGGTGTTTGATTCATTCTCATGGCACAGATCTGACGTGGCCCAGGTGGTGACCCCATTCACCAGCAAAGAGGAGGGGCTGCCCCTTTGATTGAAATTGTGGGGTAAAGCAGCTTGCGGCTTGAAATATTCACAATGGGCGGAGGCACAGGCAGGCAGAGGTGATGCCTGCCCTGACACTGTGTGGCTGCAGAGGTCTAAACATCAGTCTGGGGGCTGCCCCTTTGATTGAAATTGTGGGGTAAAGCAGCTTGCAGCTTGGAATATTCACAGTGGGCGGAGGCACAGGCAGGCAGAGGTGATCCCTGCCCTGACACTGTGTGGCTGCAGAGGTCTAAACATCAGTCTGGGGGCTGCCCCTTTGATTGAAATTGTGGGGTAAAGCAGCTTGCAGCTTGGAATATTCACAGTGGGCGGAGGCACAGGCAGGCAGAGGTGATCCCTGCCCCGACACTGTGTGGCTGCAGAGGTCTAAACATCAGTCTGGGGGCTGCCCCTTTGATTGAAATTGTGGGGTAAAGCAGCTTGCAGCTTGGAATATTCACAGTGGGCGGAGGCACAGGCAGGCAGAGGTGATGCCTGCCCCGACACTGTGTGGCTGCAGAGGTCTAAACATCAGTCTGGGGGCTGCCCCTTTGATTGAAATTGTGGGGTAAAGCAGCTTGCAGCTTGGAATATTCACAGTGGGCGGAGGCACAGGCAGGCAGAGGTGATGCCTGCCCCGACACTGTGTGGCTGCAGAGGTCTAAACATCAGTCTGGGGGCTGCCCCTTTGATTGAAATTGTGGGGTAAAGCAGCTTGCAGCTTGGAATATTCACAGTGGGCGGAGGCACAGGCAGGCAGAGGTGATGCCTGCCCCGACACTGTGTGGCTGCAGAGGTCTAAACATCAGTCTGGGGGCTGCCCCTTTGATTGAAATTGTGGGGTAAAGCAGCTTGCAGCTTGGAATATTCACAGTGGGCGGAGGCACAGGCAGGCAGAGGTGATGCCTGCCCCGACACTGTGTGGCTGCAGAGGTCTAAACATCAGTCTGGGGGCTGCCCCTTTGATTGAAATTGTGGGGTAAAGCAGCTTGCAGCTTGGAATATTCACAGTGGGCGGAGGCACAGGCAGGCAGAGGTGATGCCTGCCCCGACACTGTGTGGCTGCAGAGGTCTAAACATCAGTCTGGGGGGACCTGGTACCTGCAGAAGGATGAAGGGGCCCACTGTCCCCACCTTGCCATTTCTCCCTGACTCTTGCCAGAAATTATACCCTTAATGGTTCATTTCTTAGGGTCCAAAGTTCTCAAGGAGGGGGTCTCAGGACCAGCCAGGAAGCTGGTTAGAGATCTCACCCCAACTCCACAGCTACAGAATCAGATGCTCTGGAGGTGGAGCCCAGCATTCCACTATAATAATCTTTAACACCAAGGGTTCTGATGCAAGTGAGAAACTGCTCCTGGGTTCAAGGTTTAAGTCAGTTTTTGTTTTCTAAATCTGGGAGATCAGCCTGAGTTTGCGAGTTTTAGGCCAGCCTTGCCATCACTTTAGTTTAACAAACACATACAGAGCTTAGTGCACACCAGGCAGTGTCTAAGCATGTTATGGATATTAACTCATTTAATCTACCTAACAACCACAGTGAGTTCTGTGCATTGGACAAATTCCTTTCCTCTCTCTGGACCCTGTTTGCTGACTGTAAAGGGAAGGGGCTGTAAGGAGATCCCCAAGGGACTTTCTAGAACTCACTCTGTCTGTGGTTCTTGGGGCTTCACTATAGCTGTGTCTTTTGGATCAACCTGGACTCAGGCTGCCACTCACCCCACCCCAAAGGTCAAACAGAAGACTCCCCCAACTCTCTTGCTTTTTGCTGAATGCTGGCTCACCAAAAATAGCACAGGCCGAGAGCTGTTGGTCAGACAGAGCCGAGACAACTCTTCTCCGGGTCAGGGAGATCTTTACCATGCCTTCCCAGGGTGCCAGCATAGGGAGGGCACAGTCACGAGAAGCAGATTTCCGAGTCTGGTTTCAGGTGGAGCTTTCTGTGCAGGGAAGGATGCCTTGACTAGGATAGCATAAAGATCGTGATAGAGTTTAGGATCAGTGGACACAACAAGGAGACGTTTTGAGGCGAGGAGTTCAAAGAGTCTTAAGATGTAAGCTCTTAAAGACGTAAATTTAAGATTAGAAACTATAAAACTCTTAAAGGAAAACATAGGCAGAACACTCGATGACAAAGCACTATCTTCTATGACCCACCTCCTCGAGTAATGGAAATAAAAATTAAACTAATTAAACTTAAAAGCTTTTGCACAGTCAGTAAAGGAAACTACAAATAAGGGGAAAAGACAACCCTCAGAATGGGAGAGACTGACAAAGAATTAATTTCCAAAATATACAAGCAGCTCATACAACTCAACACCAGAAAAACAAACAACCTAATCAAAAAGTGGGAAAGAGACCTAAGCACATTTCTCCAAAGAAGACATACGGATGGCTAACACATGAAAAGATGCTCAACATCCCTCATTAGAGAAGCAAATCGAAACTACAATTGAGATGTCACCCTGCACCAGTCAGAATGGCCATCATCAAAAAGTCTACAAACAATAAATGCTGGAGAGGGTGTGGAGAAAAGGAAACCCTCTTGCTTTGCTGGTGGGAATATAAATTAATGCAAATCAATGTAAATTGGTACAGCCACTATGGAAGAAGACAGTATGGCGATTCCTTAAAAAACTAGGAATAAAATCACCATATGACCCAGCAATCCCACTCCTAGACATAAACTCTGAGAAAACCATAATTGAAAAAGACACATGTACCCCAATATTCATTGCAGTGCTATTTACAATAGCTAGGACATGAAAGCAACATAGATGTCCATCAACAGATGAATGGATAAAGAAGCTGTGGTACATATACACAATGGAATATTACTCAGCCATAAAAGGGAACATATTTGAGTCAGTTCTAATGAGGTGGACAAACCTAGAGCCTATTACACAGAGTAAAGTCAGTAACTATATGTTCTCGCATATATATGGAATCTAGAAAGTTGGTACTGGTGAATTCATTTTCAGGGCAGCAATGGAAAAACAGACATAGAAAACAAACCTAAGGACACGGGGAGGGGAGGAGGAAGAGGGTGAGATGTACGGAGAGAGAAACATGGAAATTTACAATACCATATGCAAAGTAGATAGCCAGCAGGAATTTTCTGTATGACTCAGGGAATTCAAACAGGNTGACCATCCCAGTAAGTCTAGTTGACATCCATCACCATACAAAGGGGTTTTGGTTCTCAGTCTCCCCCAGATTCAGCGTTGGACCCTAGGCCTGACTTTGGAGCTACCCTTTACTTACCCTTTACCCTTTACTTTACTGAAATGTGCCTGTCCCTTCTCAGAAAGCTGGCCCTGGGGTGGGGAGCAGTTCCTGGAAGGGTGAGCATTTGCAGGGGCCCAGAAGTTCTGGCCAGAGCACTGGGAGAGATGCCAAGGCCAAGAAGGGCAGGCCTGGGAGTCTGCATCACTGGGCTGCTGGGAAGGACATGAGCTGGGCTGGGTCCAAGAGCAGTCAGATCACTCTGTGGACATGAGCCTCAGGGCTGAGTGGGCTGAAGCTGTCCCTCAGAAAAGGGGCGCAAGCCCAGCTGCTCTGTGTCCGAGCAGGAGCACTCACTGGGCCCCTACTGTTGATCAGCCTGGGCAGCGCTTCTCTGTCTTCTCGTTTACTGTCAGCAGCACGTCCTTGGTCCTCACTTTGCAGATGAGGACAGCCTCAGGGCCTAGGGGTTAACGTGTGCCTCAGAAGAAGTGGAGCTGGGGTTTGAGCTGGGAGGCTGGCTGGGATGGGAGATGCCACTGCTTTTTCCACTCACACGTTCTTTCTCCCATCGCTTTCTCATGAGCAGCCCCTGACCCTTGCTTTTCTCGTCCATGAAATGGGTGCTAAGACTGCCTCCTGTCCTGCTGCGGGTGGTGGAGGTTAGTAGCCCTTGGCGGCCAGCATTATGCCCACTTCATACACCTAAGAGCTTCCTCATCCTTTTGCTTGCACCAGCCCTTGTGTGGGCTCAACCCGAGTGCCCTGACAGGAACCTGTCTCTCAGGGAAGCACAGAGCGGTTTGTCATGCATCCCTGGTGGACATCTGGAAGCTGATGGGAGATTTCATCCCACAGGAAATGAGAAGACTGACAGCTCACTGGTGCCCTATCTTCACAGCTCAGTTATACTAATAACTCGTATAACTCAGAGCCTTGGCCAGGAGTCAGCTGAGGCTCATACTCCTCTGTGTACATCCAGGTTTTTACCAGCCAGGGAACCTGGACACCCCCTCTCCTCTAGATGGAAAACACTTAAATTAGGGTGTCTTCAAGGGTGGGCCCTGCAGAACTGCCACACGATGCAACTCCGATGGGTGCCAGTCGTGATGCAGTCTAGCTCATTGGCACCAGTTACCTAGAAAATGGGTTTCCAGGTGGTTCAGTGGTAAAGAATCCACCTACCAAAGCAGTATATGTGGGTGTGATCCTTGGGTCGGGAAGATCCCCTAGAGTAGGAAATGGCGGTATTCTTGCCTGGGAAATCCAATGGACAGAGGAGCTTGGTGGGCTACAGTCTATGGGGTCACAAAACAGTCAGACACGACAGAGCACGCAGGCCACGCCTGGGAATGAACCCTTCAGTGAACCTAGAAAATAACATGCATGGGCCCTGGCGGTTGGACAAGGGTGGTCCTGGATCTCTGGACTGTATAAAAGACTAAGTCATCGGGATGTTTTAAGATGCAGATTCCAAACCCACCTGAGCCCCAGTAAACCAGACTCAAAGCAGGGCCCCCACCTCTGCACCTTAAAGAGTCTCTGTTTCTCCCTCACGCAGCACCCAGAGGATCCTTTTATTATTTTTTTAAAAAAATTGTTTTTAGCTGTGCTGTGTGACTTGTAAACAGGGATTGATTAGTTCCCTGACCAGGAAATGAACCTGGGCCCTGGTGGGGAAAGTATGGAATCCTAACCACTGGACGCCAGGGAATTCCCCAGAGGATCCTTTTAAATCCTAAGTCCCTATCTCCCACATCCTCCAGGGTCTCCATGGCACTTCATTGTAAAAGCAGAGTCCTTACAGTGGTCTCTGGACCAGGTGTGAGCTTCCCTTCATTACGTCTCTGCTCCTTTTTTCCCCCTTCTTCACTGCACTTCACTGCGCCGGGAGGCATGCTGGCCTCCCACTCTTCCTCCAACACCCCAGGTGTGCATGAGCCTCAGGGCCTTTGCCACCCCAAGGACTGACAAGCAGTAGGAAGTCTTTGCTTTGGTCTTCCATCCCTCACAAGCGGGGCTTCCCTGGTGGCTCAGCAGTAAAGAATCCACCTGCCAATGCAGGAGACATGAGCTTGATCCCTGGGTTGGGAAGATCCCTTGGAGAAGGGCAACCCACTCCAGTGTTCTTGCTAGGAAAATCCCTGGACAGAGAAGC
>SJYV01047576.1:0-11129 GCA_006410875.1 Neotragus pygmaeus | reverse complement strand
GCTCTCTCGCTGCCAAGAATTTCCCTGCCAAACGTTAGACCAAATCCTCAGGAGGGGAGAGCTAGAGGCATCCTCTGTGAGCCACTGCCCGGGTTTTCTGCCTTCCACCCCGAAGCAAGTCAACCAAAGCTGCGGTCTTTGCGGCCAGCCCTGCCCCAGGAGAACACTCTGCCAGCGAATGAGGGGTGGAGGGGAGCCCAGGCAGGAACACCGCCGTTCCCACTGTTTTCACTCAAAGGTCAACAGTTTTCTTTTAAATAAAAGCTTCTCGAATTGCTGTTTGCTTTGAGTAAATTTTCAGAGCCCAACAATGGTTTTGACCAGTTTTATTGCTACTCTGGGGGGAGAAAATGTGTGGATTTTAGTTAATTAAAGTAGGATTTGGTAGGCTTGTATGGAAATATGATTTCTTTTGGGGGGTGTAAATTCAAGTTCTAAAATAGGTTCAGAAAATTGAAAATATATCCACACCTAGAAAAGCCCCCAGGGTGGGACAAGCCTGCCACCCCTCACTCATAGAGTATGAGCTGAGCTCTGTGGCTGGACACCACCTCTGTTAGTCTGTGACTCTAAGAGAAGAATTTTAAAACACTTTTATAAAACCAGCTGCTTTACCACGTCGTCTTCACTCAAGACTCAGAGGCCCCTGTTCTGTTCCCAGTCGCTACCATGCTGCTGTCCTCTTGGGGTGAAGGGACCTTCTCCCCAAGGTCCCCACTTGGGCTTCTCCCTGGATGGGAGACTCCAGATTCTCTCTTACTGTCTTCCTAGAGACCTGCAGGTCATCTNTTATGTCCTTCTACTAGAGTGTATGGCAGAGTAGAAGGACGTGTGCTCATCTTCTCCTGAGAGACACTCAAAATCACAACTAGCGGCTGAACAACCATCAACAAGAGAGTGTTGGATCCCACCCCAAAAAGATACCCCACATCCAAAGGCAAAGAAGAAGCCTCAGCAGGAAGGTAGGAGAGGCACAATCATGTTTAAAATCAAACCTCATACCCACCAGACATGCTCAGAGGGTGCAAACAAAACCCGTGGGCACTGGGACCCAGGGAAAGGAGCAGTAAGCACCAGAAGAGCCTGAGCCAGAGCTGCCTGTGAGTGCTCGGGTGTTTCCTGTGGAGGCACGGGTCAGCAGTGGGCTGCTACGGGGAAAGCGGCTCTGGCAGCAACAGCCTGGGAGGCCCGGCATGTGGCCTAAGTCCTTTAGGAGGAGCTCACCATTAGGACTATAGAGCCACCAACTGGAGAACAATTATACCAAAGAAGTTCTCACATTATTGTGAAAGTTCTAGGGCCCACAACAGATTTCCCAATTTGGGGATCTGGCAAAGGGACTGAAAACCTCAGGGAATTTGACTTTGAAGGCCAGTGGAATTTGATTACAGAACTTCCACAGGACTGGGGAAACAGAGACTCTTGGAAGGCACAAACAAAAACTTGTGCACACCAGGGCCCCGGAGAAAGGAGTAGTGACCCCACAAGAGACTTAGTCAGACTTGCTTATGAGTGTTTGGGAGTTTATGGTGGAGGCTTGTGTCAACACTGGCCAGCCACAGGATCCGGGACACTGACTGCAGGAACCTGGGAGGCGTGGCATGCTGGTATGAATCCTTTTGGAGGAGATTGCCATTACCTTTGGAGAAGGAAATGGTGNTGAGTGTTTGGGAGTTTATGGTGGAGGCTTGTGTCAACACTGGCCAGCCACAGGATCCGGGACACTGACTGCAGGAGCCTGGGAGGCGTGGCATGCTGGTATGAATCCTTTTGGAGGAGATTGCCATTACCTTTGGAGAAGGAAATGGTGACCCTCTCCAGTGTTCTTGCCTGGAGAATCCCAAGGATGGGGGAGCCTGGTGGGCTGCCGTCTATGGGGTCTCACAGAGTCGGACACAACTGAAGCGACTTAGCAGCAGCAGCAACAGCCATTACCATTATTATAGTTTGGTCCCAGGACAAACTACAGGGAGGGAACACAGCGCAACCCATCAACAAAAATTGGATTAAAGATTTACCATGAGTGCTGGAGTTACTGTGAGGAGATACCCCACATCCAAAGGCAGAGAGGCCACACCAAGACAGGAGGTACTGGAGTGGCAGCTGTGCAGTAATGGAGCAACTTTGAGGAGATACCCCACATCCAAGGGCAAAGGAGAAGCTCCAGCAAGATAGTAGGAGGGGCAAAATCACATTTAGAATCAAACCCCATACCCACCAGAGACGCTCAGAGGGCTCAAACATACCTTGTGTGCACCAGGACCCAGAGACCCCACAAAGATTGAAACAGAACTGTATTTGTGTGTCTCCTGAGGAGGTATGGTCAGCAGTGGACTGCTGCAGGGGTGGGGGCTCTGGGTGCAGAGGACCTGGGTATGGCATAAGCCCTCTTGGAGGAGGTCGCCGTTAACCAAACATAGAGCAGCAAGAACTTACTACACAGGACTGGGGAAACAGGTCTGGGAGGACACAAACAGAAACTTGTGTGCACCAGGACCCAGGAGAAAGGAGCAGTGACCCCACAAGAGACTGACCCAGACTTGCCCATGAGTGTCCAGGAGACTCTGGGGGAGGCATGGATCAGCGGTGGTCTGCTGCAGGGTGGGGGACACTGAGTGTAGCAGTACCTGCATGGGTCCTTTTGAAGGAGGTTGCCATTACCTCCACCATAGTTTGGCCTCAGGTCAAATAACAGGGAGGGAACACAACCCCGCCCACCAACAGAAAATTGGATGAAAGATTCACTGAGCATGGCCCCGCCCATCAGAACAAGACCATTCCCCCTTAGTCAGTCTCTCCTGTCAGGAAGCTTCCATAAGCCTCTTATCCTTCTCTGATCACAGGGCAGACAGACTGAAAACCACAATCACAGAAAATTAACCAGTGTGATCACAGGGACTACAGCCTTGTCTAATTCAATGAAACTATGAGCCATGCCTTGTAGGGCCACCTGAGAAGGCCGGGTCATGGTGGAGAGTTCTAACAAATCATGGTCCACTGGAGAAGGGAATGGTGAACCACTTCAGTATTTTTGCCTTGAGAACCCCAAGAACAGTATGAAAAGGTAAAAATATAGGACACTGGAAGCTGAGCTCCCCAGGTCGGAAGGTGCCCAATATGCTACTGGAGATCAGTGGAGAACTAACTCCAGAAAGAATGAAGGGATGCAGCCAAAGCAAAAACAACATCCAGTTCTGGATGTGACTGGTGACGGAAGTAGGGTCTGATGCTGTAAAGAGCAATACTGCATAGGAGCCTGGAATGTTAGGTCCATGAATCAAGGCAAATTGGAAGTGGTCAAATAGGAGATTGCAAGAATGAACATCAATATTTTAGGAATTGGCAAATTAAGATGGACTGGAATGGGTGAATTTGACTTGGATGACCATTATATATCCTACTGTGGGAAAGAATCCCTTAGAAGAAATGGAGCAGCCATCATAATCAACAAAAGAGTCCACAGTACTTGGATGCACTCTCAAAAATGACAGAATGAGCTCTGTTAGTCTCCAAGGCAAACCATTCAATATCACAGTAATCCAAATCTATGCCCTAAACAATAATGCTGAAGAAGCTGAAGTTGAACGGTTCTATGAAGACCTACAAGAACTTCTAGAACTAACTCCCAAAAAGGATGTCCTTTTCATTATAGGCGACTGGAATGGAAAAGTAGGAAGTCAAGAAATACATGGTCACCAGATGGTCAATATCAAAATCAGATTGACTATATTCTTTGCAGCCAAAGATGGAGAAGCTCTGTACAGTCAGCAAAAACAAGAACGGGAGCTAATGTAGCTCAGACCATGAACTTCTTATTGCAAAATTCAGACTTAAATTGAAAAAAGTAGGGAAAATCACTAGATCATTCAGGTATGACCTAAATCAAATCCCTTATGATTATACAGTGGAAGTGACAAAGAGATTCAAGGGATTATATCTTATAGAGAGAGTACCTGAAGAACTATGGATGGAGGTTTGTGACATTGTACATGAGGGGACAATCAAGAGCATCCCCAGAAAAATAAATGCAAAAAGGCAAAATGATTGTCTGAGGAGGTTTTGCAATCAGCTATGAAAAGAACAGAAGCAAAAGGCAAAGGAGAAATCAAAAGATATACCCATTTGAATGCAGAGTTCCAAAGAATAGCCAGGAGAGATAAGAAAGCCTTCCTCAGTGGTCAGTGCAAATAAATAGAGGAAAACAATAGAATGGTAAAGACTAGAAATCTCTTCAAGAAAATTAGAGATACCAAGGAAAGTTTTCATGCAAAGATGGGCACAATAAAGGGCAGAAATGGAATGGACCTAACAGAAGCAGAAGATATTAAGAAGAGGTGTCACGAATATACAGAACTATACAAAAAAGATGTTCACGACCGAGATAATCACAATGGTGTGATCACTCACCTAGAGCCAGATATCTTGGAATGTAAAGTCAAGTGGGCCTTAGCCAGCATCACTATAAACAAAGCTAGTGGAGGTAATGGAATTCCAGTTGAGCTATTTCAAATCCTAAAAGACGATGCTGTGAAAGTGCTGCACTCAATATGCCAGCAAATTTGGAACACTCAGCAGTGGCCACTGGACTGGAAAAGGTCAGTTTTCATTCCAATCCCAAAGAAAGACAATGCCAAAGATGCCCAAACTACCACACCATTGCACTCATCTCACACGCTAGTAAAGAAATGCTCAAAAATCTCCAAGCCAGACTTCAGCAATATGTAAATTGTGAACTTCCAGACATTCAAGCTGGTTTTAGAAAAGGCAGAAGAACCAAAGATCAAATTGCCAACATCTGCTGGATCATCGAAANAAGAAATGCTCAAAAATCTCCAAGCCAGACTTCAGCAATATGTAAATTGTGAACTTCCAGACATTCAAGCTGGTTTTAGAAAAGGCAGAAGAACCAAAGATCAAATTGCCAACATCTGCTGGATCATCGAAAAAGCAAGAGAGTTCCAAAAAAAACATTCTTCTGCTTTATTGACTATACCAAAGCCTTTGACTGTGTGGATCACAACAAACGGTGGAAAATTCTGAAGGAGATGGGTATACCAGACCACCTGACCTGCTTCCTGAGAATCTGTATGCAGGCCAAGAAGCACCAGTTAGNAACATTCTTCTGCTTTATTGACTATACCAAAGCCTTTGACTGTGTGGATCACAACAAACGGTGGAAAATTCTGAAGGAGATGGGTATACCAGACCACCTGACCTGCTTCCTGAGAATCTGTATGCAGGCCAAGAAGCACCAGTTAGAACTGGACATGGAACAACAGACTGGTTCTAAATCGGGAAAGGAGTACGTCAAGGCTATATATTGTCAACTTGCTTATTTAACTTATATATGCAGAGTACATCATGAGAAATGCTGGACTAGATGAAGCACAAGCTGGAATCAAGATTGCCAGGAGACGTATCAATAACCTCAGATAAGCAGATGACCCCACTCTAATGGCATAAAGCGAAGAAGAACTAAAGAGCCTTTTGATGAAAGTGAAAGAGGAGAGCAAAAAAGTTGGCTTAAAAATCAACATTCAGAAAACTAAGATCATGGCATCCGGTTCCATCACTTCATGGCAAGTAGTTGGGGAAACAGTGACAGGCTTTATTTTGGGGGCCTCTAAAATCACTGCAGATGGTGACTGCAGCAATGAAATTAAAAGATGCTTGCTCCTTGGAAGAAAAGTTCTGACCGACCTAGAGAGCATATTAAAAAGCAGAGACATTACTTTCCCAACAAAGGTCTGTCTAGTCAAAGNTGACCATTATATCTACTACTGTGGGCAAGAATCCCTTAGAAGAAATGAAGTTGCCTTTGTGGTCAACAAAAGAGTCCAAAATGCAGTACTTGTGTGCAATCTCAAAAATGACAGAGTGATCTCTGTTGGTTTCCCAGGCAAACCATTCAATATCACAGTAATCCACATCTATGCCCCTAACCAACAATGCTGAAGAAGCTGAAGTTGAATGGTTCTATGAAGACCTACAATATCTCCTAGAACTAACAACAAAAAAAGATGTCCATTTCATCATAGGGAACTGGAATGCAAAAATGGGAAGTCAAGAGATACCTGGAGTAACAGGCAAATTTGGCCTTGGAGTTCAAAATGAAGCATGNTTCTATGAAGACCTACAATATCTCCTAGAACTAACAACAAAAAAAGATGTCCATTTCATCATAGGGAACTGGAATGCAAAAATGGGAAGTCAAGAGATACCTGGAGTAACAGGCAAATTTGGCCTTGGAGTTCAAAATGAAGCATGGCAAAGGCTAACAGAGTTTTGCCAAGACAACACATTGGTCATAGCAAACACTCTCTTCCAAAAACACAACAGAAGACTCTATACATGGACATCACCAGATGGTCAACACCAAAATCAGATCGATTATATTATTTGCAGCCAAAGATGGAGAAGCTCTATACAGTCAGCAAAAACAAGACCAGGAGCTGACTGTGGCTCAGACCATGAACTCTTTGTTGTAAAATTCAGACTTAAATTGAAGAAAATAAGGAAAACCAATAGATCATTCAGGTATGACCTAAATCTTATGATTATACAGTGGAAGTAGCAAAGAGATGCAAGAGATTAGATCTGATAAACAGAGTGCCTGAAGAACTATGGATGGAGGTTCCTAACATTGTACAGGAGGCAGTGATCAAAACTGTCTCTAAGAAAATGAAATGCAAAAAGGCAAACTGATTCTCTGAGGAGGTCTTACAAATAGCTGAGAAAAAGAGAAGCAAAAGGCAAAGGAGAAATCAAAAGATATACCCATCTGAATGCAGAGTTCCAAAGAAAAGTCAGGAGAGATAAGAATACAAAGAAGATGGCAAGGAATCAATAGAGGCAAATAATAGTGATCAATGTAGTAGAGGCAAATAATAGAATGGTAAAGACTAGAAATCTCTTCAAGAAAATTAGAGATACCAAGGGAACATTTCATTGAAAGATGGGCACAATAAAGGACAGAAATGGCATGGGCCTAACAGAACTAGAAGATATTAAGAAGAGATGACAAAATATAAAGAAATACTATACAAAAAAGATCTTAACGACCAGGATATCTATGATGGTGTAATCACTCACCTAGACATCTTGGAGGGAGAATTTAAGTGGGCCTTAGGAAGCATCATGCCAAACAAGTCTAGTGGAGATGATGGAATTGCAACTGAGCTCTTTCAAATCCTAAAAGAGATGCTGTGAAAGTACTGCACTCAACATGCCAGCAAACGTGGAAAACTCTTCAGTGGCCACAGGACTGGAAAGGTCAGTTTTTGTTCCAATCCCAAAGCAGGGCAATGCCAAACAATGATCAAACTACCACACAAAAGCACTCATTTCACATGCTAATAAGAGTATGCTGAAAATCCTCCAACCGAGACTTAAACAATATGTGAATCAAGAACTTCCAGATGTCCAAGCTGGATTTAGAAAAGGCAGAGGAACCAGAGATCAACTTGTCAATATCCACTGGATTGTAGGAAAAGCAAGAGAACTCCAGAAATATATCTACTTCATGGACTGTGCTAAAGCCTTTGACTATGTGGATCACAACAAACTATGGATAATTCTTCAAAAGATGGGAATACCAGGTCACCTTATCTGTCTCCTGAGAAACCCATATGCAGGTCAAGAAGCACCAGTTAGAACCTGACATGGAACAACAGACTGGTTCAAAATTGGGAAAGGAGTACATCAAGGCTGTATATTGTCCCGTTGGTTATTTAACTTATATGCAGAGTCATCATGAGAAACACTGGGCTGGAGGAAGCACAGGCTGGTATCAAGATTGCTGGGAGAAATGTCAATAACCTCAGATATGCAGATGATACCACTCTTATAGCAGAAAGCGAAGAGGAACTAAAGAGCCTCTTGATGAGGGTGAAAGAGGAGAGTGGAAAAAAATGGCTTAAAACTCAACATTCTGAAAACAAAGATCATGGCATTTGGTCTCATAACTTCATGGCAAAAAGATAGGGGAAAAAGTGGAAACAGTCACAGACTTTCTTTTCTTTAGCTCTAAAATAATTGTGGGTGATGACTGTAGCCATGAAATTAAAAGATGCTTGCTCCTTAGAAGAAAAGCCATAGCAAATCTAGACAGTGTATTAAAAAGCAGAAACATTTTTTGTCTACAAATGTTTATACAGTCAAAGCCATGGTTTTTCCAGTGGTCATGTATGGATGTGAGACTTGGACCATAAAGAAAGCTGAGCACCACAGAATTGATGCTTTGTAACTGTGGCATTGGAGATGACTCCTGAGATTCCCTTGAACTGCAAGGAGATCAAAGCAGTCAATCCTAAAGGAAACCAAACTTGAATATTCATCGGAAGGACTGATGCTGAAGCTCAATGTCCAATACTTTGGCCACCTGATGTGAAAAACTACTCATTGGAAAAGACCCTGATGTTGGGAAAGATTGAAGGTGGGAGGAGATAAGGATGAAAGAGGATAAGATGGTTGGATGGCATCAATGACTCGACGGACATGAGTTTGAGCAAGATTCAGGAGATGGTGATGGACAGGGAAGCCTGGTGTGCTGCAGTCTATGGGGTCACAAAGAGTTGGACACGACTGAGCAACTGAACAAAAACAACAAAGATATGTCCAGTTTGTGGGACAAGGTTTTTAAGCAGCTGCTGCTGCTGCTAAGTAACTTCAGTCATGTCCGACTCTGTGCGACCCCATAGACAACAGCCCACCAGGCTCCCCCGTCCCTGGGATTCTCCAGGCAAGAACACTGGAGTGGGTTGCCATTTAAAATCCCATGGACGGAGGAGCCTGGTAGGCTGCAGTACATGGGGTCGCTAAGAGTCAGACACGACTGAGCAATTTCACTTTCACTTTGAGCAGCTGTTGTATCCTAACTATGCTTTCTTCTGATAATGATGAAGCTCATGAGCAAGTAGAGCCATGAGATGCAAGGGGTAAGGGTCTGAGTCACTGCCTATCCAATGAGAGGTGGAGGAGAGCTGCCTGTTCAAGAATCACCACCAGAAAATGTAAGTATGTTCTAGTTCATTATGAACATGTCTGTTTTGTTTAAGACATTGCATACTTTGGGTCTATTTGTTATTTCAGCTAGGGTGACACCAACTCACACACTGAGGATAGTATTCAGGTAACAAAATGATTACTTAGACATAATTTGAAACCACATATAAAATGAAGTATATACAATTTACTCAGTGTTACAAATATGTGAAGAACGTATGGTTATATAGAATAGAACATTACCTACTAATTTTACCTCCCTATGGCTACATTTGATCCCATTATACTTGTGCTTAATAGATTAATTCAGTAACATCATTAGCAAATTGAATGATGTGCTTCCATTTGACACACTGGCCAAGCAGACCTGGCTTCTTCTATGTGAGAATTGGGCTAATAATCTTCCTGTAGAAACTTCCCAGATTTTCTGCCCCAAAGTGCTCAACATCTGTTCCCTTAAGAATAAGCTTTCTGATTTGTCTACATAGAATTCAATCATTTTCCATTTATAATCTAAGATATTTAACTTATCAAGTGCTATTAAATAAAATTGTGTATGATAGGAAGTACTTTGCTGCTGTCTTTGCAAGGGTTTCTAAAGGGTTTAAAAATTCTTTTCAGAGTGAGAATTTTAGAATCTATGAGAAGCATATTCCAAAATGGTTCTTCCTACACACTGTATATGTTACTTGAACAAATCTCTAAACATCTTTGACATTCAATTACCACATCTGTAAAATGGGAGGTTGTACATGCAAAATAAGATAATGAATGTAAAACAACTTGGACAGTATCTGGTGTACTATTTACTTTTTGGATTATTTTGATAATTTAATTTACTGTCTAATTGTTTTGCCACTTCACAGGTATCAAGATCCATATGCACTATTGCCACATATGTGATAATCCTAAGGTTATACATATGGATTTCACGAATGTATTTTCTGATTAATTTTTACCTAAAAGTAGTATGAGACTGAGTTAATACCACTTGGTATGGATTTGCTGAAATGAGATTCAAATCAGTTTAATGAGTTTAACTTTGAAAAGTACCAATATGTCTAGAAAATAATTATTAGAAATTTTCTTCATGACACTAATTTTCCATTCACATGAATGAGGCTTAGCAAAGCTGTCATAATCATCTTGTAATGATACAAGTAGAAATTCTCAGAGATGATGTTATAATGATAAGGTAAAACAAAGTTCTGTCAATACTGTGCTGTGCTAAGAGGATAATAAGGAGTTCCAGTATTTTAAGATACTAACTGAGAATTACATCCATTTGAGGGGAAATCCTAGTATTACCTTTTTAGTAGTCCTTCAACATGGAAATGCATAGTTGAGACTGAAGCACCAATATCTGTATTGCTACTGCTAAGTCACTTCAGTCGTGTTCGACCTTGTGCAACTCCATAGATGGCAGCCCACCAGGCTCCCCCGTCCCTGGGATTCTCCAAGCAAGAACACTGGAGTGGGTTGCCATTTCCTTCTCCAATGCATAAAAGTGAAAGTGAAGTCGCTCAGTCGTGTCCGACCATCAGCAACCCCATGGACCACAGCTCTCCAGGCTCCTCCGTCCATGGGGTTTTCCAGGCAAGAGTACTGGAGTGGGGTGCCATTGCCTTCTCCGAATATCTGTATACTAACATGCATATAGATGGTGTGATCTACAGTCAGAAAGGACAGAGAACAAATCAATCCTTGTTATCTACTTCTAAGTAATTCTTAAGCAGATATGTGCTGGGGAATATAGGAAACTCCCCTCCAACTGGAGAGAATGGTACCTTGTGAACACAGGGTGATAATTCAAGAATGGGAATCTATGAAGCATTCTACACGGGAGTGGTAGAACAAAAGGTAGAAATAAGATGCACTCTATGTAAGACAATGCAAAGAGAAACTATCTAAAATGCAGGGTTCCTGTGAGGAAGAATTAAAATTCCTGTGTCATAAGTTGTGCAACTTTGGACAATTAATTTTCCTATGCCTTAATTTTCTCAACTGTAAAGGGGAGATTACAACTGCTCATAGTTTATTTGTCACTAGAATTTGATAGATACTTTACTGCAAAACATATAATCTAGTAACTGGCACCTAATTAGCCCTCAATTATAGTCCTGTGT
>SJYV01047571.1:0-11835 GCA_006410875.1 Neotragus pygmaeus | reverse complement strand
GGCCATCTGAGCCCCAGCCGTTTGTTTTAACTGAATGCTGGCGGTCATACAGGACAGAGCAAAGGATTGTGGTTAGATCAGCATAGATCCATCACTGTTTACCGGAAAAGCCACTTAGGAGAGCATGCTCTGCTAACTGGGTGGAGAGGCATCCTCACCCCATAGTAGCTGCTGTTGCTGGTGCTCACTGCAGACCAGGAATGGAGCTGGCTGTTTTATGTTTGTCATCGTTAACTGTCATATTAAATGACATTAAATAGCATCAAGAAATTGGAGTCTGCTGTTTTCCCAGGTTTAAGTCTCTTATTTTTTTCCCACCATCTCATTGTATTGAGCTAGATTTAAAAAAAAGAAGAGAAGGATGCAGTTCCTGTCCTTGACAGGTTTAGAGTGTAGTTGAGAAAAAGAGTTTTAAGGACACTTGAGTATAAATGGTTATGGTGCAAATTGATTACATAAGTGCTGAGGAGACTCCAGAGAGGAGTTTTGGGAGTTGGGTGGGGCTGATTAGGAAGCTTCTAGTCTGAGACTAGCACTGGCAGAGGACAGGAAAACCGCAGAATGAAAGCCCAGACCAGTATAGACTTTGACAGTAAATCATTTGCATCAAAGTTTGGGTAGGGGTTCAGTGCAGTTACGGGTGAAGGCTGGAAAATTGGAGAGAGGCGTGGTGATTGTGAAAATCTAATTCCAGGGAAGCTGCTTGTTGGTACTTACTAGAATGGGGCACTAGGGTTTCAGCCAAAGGTGATTGATGGGAGAGAGCTTAGTAAGAAGGAGGCAGGAGATAGGCTAGACATCTGGCCTGACTGGGGAGAAGTGGACGGAGATGAAGAGGTCCTTAAGGGCAGAGGAGGTGGTGGGAGGTAGGAAGGGAGGAAGGTCTCCTGGACCTTTAAACTGTTTTAGACGGACTGCAAGTGGTAAAGCTGGTGTCAACTGTCCACTGTGGGCAGAGCCCCATGCTTGGTGCTGAGGGTGGTGGGCTACCAAAGATATAGAAGACAGTCCTGACCGCAAAGTATTTCCAGTCTAATGAGGATATTGGCAGACTCTTTTAGGCAAGTATTCTGAGCTTGAGAATTTTACATAATAACTTTAATAAAAATAACTATCTTGTAAGTATATAGACTTAAAAACTGCTCCAAGCTGACTTCTTCCCCCTAGGATCTGGGCTGTGTAGTTTTTTCCTTCATACCCATCCTTGTCCCACTGGGGCACTTGAGAAACGTCCACTTTTCTTTCAGTGTGTTAATGATTGTTCTCTTCCCTTACAGAAGAAAGGGGAGCAGCCAACAGGCCAGCAGCGGCGGAAACACCAGATTACATACCTGATTCACCAGGTGAGAGGCCTGAGGGCCCTGTAACCCTGGGGGTTTGAAGGCTGAGATCTTGGCCGGAAGCCTCTCAGACACCTGCTTGCAGCAGGCGCCCCCCCCCTCAGTTCTCCACGTGGCCACTAGGTGGGGATGTGTCCCTCAGAATCCTCCTCCTCTGCCTCAGTCTTACTTCATTAAGACTCAAGTACAGGGGCTTGGAATAAACTGCAAATGAACATTCAGGTATTTAAAACATAAAGGTGAGGGGGGCGGTGAAATGGTTTCTTATAAGGTTCTTTTAAATATCAAGTTCATCTGATAATTTAAAAAACTAACGAAAAACTGGTTCAGCAACTTTTAGCAGAACAACCTCATGAGGAGGTATGGTTGGTTTTGTGTTCTTCATTTCTGTGGCAGGAAACATCAGTGCAAGTAATTCAGATTTACAGATAGCCTAAAAATATCTTTTGGAATTGGAATACTTCTTGGTATTTATTTGATAGGACATGGCAGCTTTCAAATACTTACTGTGTCATTAAATAACTTTTTGAGATCTAGTATACTAAATGCTGTCGAGAGTGTGGAAGGAGTAAGACTCTTTCCTGGTCACTTCCAGAGAGTGTATATGCTGGTTGGTGATTGCAGTGCCAGAACTTGCATTCATTGTTCTTACCATGTTTTCACCTTCTTTTTCCTGGACTCCTTTGTACCCTTACCCTATCTTGTTATTTGTAGGGAAAGAATTTAAGAGTAGTGTCTTTTTTAAAATTTTTGAATTATTTTTTACTTGCTGTTCTCCTGTAGGGTCTTTTTTTAAATCCAGACTCTCAGCACCCTACTCCACCCCAGGGGAAATGAGCAGGTGGGGGTGGGGTCGAGGAGCCCCGTTTCTAGGGCGGCATTTGTACATTACCAGGATGCAGTCTAGAGCTAGGAGCTGTCAGTCAGAAGGGGAAAGCATTCATTCTTGTACCTTCCAGTCAGGTATTCATGGCTTCAGTCTGTGCTCTGAAGTGTTGTGAGTTTCTCGGGTGCCATGTATACCATATTCAACACAGCAGCGGGACAGCGGCCCCAGACGAGGTCATCACTGGTGGGAGCTCTGTTCTGACCTGTCCAGGACGCAGCGCTGTGTTCTCCCACATGGCTCACTAGGCATCCAAGGCAGCTGGTTGTGTTCCTCTCAGATGCCAAATTCAAGTTCTCCTCTGGCCCTTTCCCATTTGAGCATTTCAGTTTTAAATCTAGCTGATGAAGGACCAGCATTCTTTTTTTTTTTTTAATATTTATTTATTTATTTGACTACAACAGGTCTTTGCTGTGCATGCAGGTTTTTTAGTTGTGGCATGCAACTTCTTGGTTGCAGCATGTGGTATCTAGTTCCTTGACCAGGGATTGAACTCTGGCCTCCTGCATTGAGGGCATAGAGTCTTAGCCACTGGACCACCAGGGAAGTCCCAGGACCAGCATTCTTGAAATTCTGCTTGAACCCTATTAACTCCCCAAAGAGATGGTTTTCCTTTGCTTTCTGAGGGTCCTCCCCTTCTGCTTGAATAAGAAAATTAAATCCTTCAAGGGATTTACTTTTTCCCCATAGTCGCTTTGATGGCAGAAAGACTTTAAACTGGGAAGCTCACAGAGGCAAGAGAAGCTGGTTTCCTAGGGCCTTGGTGTGACTCTCCCCTGCCCCCTCTTCCCTGCACAGGCTAAGGAGCGGGAGCTGGAGCTGAAGAACACCTGGTCGGAGAACAAGCTCAGCCGCCGGCAGACCCAAGCCAAATACGGATTCTAGGGCTCTGGACCTGACTGCCTCTGGACCTCCTGCAGCCCAGCTGGCTCGGCCCCCAGCTTCATCTCTGGGACCCCAGCTGATCCAAGCCCAGGATCACTTTCCCTGAGGACCCAGCCCTCGCCTCTGCGAGAATGAACATATTTGATAGATTTTTCTTAACAAAAGTTAGAAAATTCAGCTCCTTTCTGTCTTGGAGCTAGCAAAGACTCAAGCGATGCCTCAGAAGGGGCTCTGAGTTCTTGGATGGGAGTTTTGCTCCCTGTTGGGTGTGATGATATCCCCCCCTCCCTCCATCTTTTTTTTTTTTTTAAACCAGGGATGTCTGTTGAAATAAAACATTCAGTCCAACAGACACTGCGTGCCCTGAACCTTTTCCTACTTTTAAATGAGGCCTCTCTCTCTGTTTTTTTTTCTTTGGACGCTTCTCTTTTGTTGTCTTGTCCTTAGATCTTAGTTTTTACCTTGGGTAAAGCAGCCTCGAAACTCTTGTGAGCTATCTCCTGATTATTTTGTATTTTTCCTGAGTGCTGACCATCTTAACTGTGGTCATGGCCACTGAAGACTCTAGGAAGTGTATGTACAGTTTTGTTTGGGACAGGGGCCTGTGACCCCAAATATGGAAAGTACTGCTGATCTCAGGTATCTTGAAGTCAAGGAGATTGTTTCTGGGATGTGAAAGAGTTGTTGGACATGAAAAAGTAGTGAAATACCTTTCCCCAAAGATGACTCAAATTTTTACTGGTTGTCATTGGCCTGGACTGGTTTGAAAGATTTGCGTGGAGATTGAGGGCTAGACAGATATCCTTGGAGCCTCCACTGAGACTCCGAGCTTTTTGCTTGAGAGGATGGGGTAGGTTGCGGGAGGGTGGTGGATGAGGAAGGGAGGTGGCAGGGTCTGTGGACTCTAGTGGGCTGTAGGGCGCCAAGGTGCCCAGGAGCCACAAGATAGCGGCATGATTCCTCCTTCTCAGATAGAGATGGAGGATACTGAATATTGGTCACAGAGCAGCAAGCACACCCCACTGTAGACACTGAGGGGACTTGGAACTCCAGTAGGGCTAATTGCAGTGACTTCATGCAGGAAGGGAGTGTTAAACTCCTGTGGAAAGAAAGGCCTTGGATGCCAGGCAGGGGAACGCTGACTGAATGAATATGCAGCTTCTGAACAGGAAAAACACTGGGAGGAATTGGTGTTTGACAGTCCTGGTGATAGAGAGGAAGGCTGAGACCCGAGGGGCAGTTTTGAAGAAGTGTATGGTGAGGACTTGGGGATGAGAAGGAAGTGAGGAATCTCACCATGCTTCTGGTCTTGTGAGCTGGGGTAAGTTGAGGAGCCTGTTTCTCATTAAGTACAGAGGAGGGTTTCATCACTTACAGGAAAACCACCCGCTTATCTGAAATCTGACCTACTTCGGGTTGGAGCCAGACAGAGCTCCTGCATCCAAGGGACACGCGGGCTGTAGTTGTCCAAGTCACTGCATCCAGCCAGCCTTCAGCAAGGAGCCTTCAGCCTGTACCACCACTCCCACCATCCACAGAGGCACTGAGGACTAAGGTGGCCCCTTGGGTGTCACAGTGAAGTGAGGTGGTGAGGTAGGGTCAGCAGGGCCCCAAAGTCTGAGGTCCCAGGAGTCAGCTGCTCTTTCTGTATCCAGGGCTCTGCAGATGGGGTTGCCACACTCCTTCCCGAGTTGCCAGACTCTTGGGACTCAGTGGCTCAACTTTGTCATTTTAGGGCCTGCGTCATGGGGACCTGGCAGTGCTCTGGGTTGGGAGGCTGGCATGTGGGTAGGGAGGGTCCTGGTGTCTTCTGCGAATGGACAGATTTAAGCCAGACATCTTGCAGCATGCTCTTGTGTCCCATCTCCTTTGGTTCTCCACAAGTAGTAAACTTTTTTTTCTTTAAATAGCAGAGCAGTATGGGAGATCCTAGTTCCTTGACCAGGGATTGAACCCATGCCCCTGCAGTGGAAGCGCAGAATACCAACTACCAGGGAAGTTCCAAGCCACTTTTTATTCTTACTATAAGATGACATTTTACTTGATGGTTGGAATTTCCTGATCACCAAGAGAAATAAAAGTTAGAAAATGGGAGGGCTTCCTGAGGTGATAACCTCAAGTCGTCATAAACAGGAAAGAGAAGACAGGGATAAGGGAGACAAAAAAGGAGGCAAGAGGGATAACTTGGCTAAAATTGGCATGGCAGCAGCAACCGAGGGACTGGGGCGGGGGGAAGGGTGGTGGAGGTGCTGGTCAGAAATCGATTCAAATGGCCCTGTAAGGTGTTGGAGGGGCCTGGGGCAAAGCCCAAGTTGACCAGGACAACGGAGCTGAGGAAGCTGGGATCCACAAGGAGCAGACTTAGGAACTACACGGAGATGGCCCAGCTGTCACAGAAGAGGGCATTTCAGCTCCTGCCCCAGTGCTCTGACCCCTGGGCAGGAACCCAGCCACGTCTTTGTTCCAGCTGGGTGCTGAGCTTATTGACCAGGAAGCCGCAGTCTTGAAGGGTGGCTGAAGTCCTGAGGGGTGGCAGGGTGGTGGAGTGCTCTGCTGCCTGCTCCCACCCTTTTTTGTATTCCCTCTGCCTCTGCTTAGCTTCGTTTCAGGTGGGGACAGATGTTCCAAGGCCAGTAGGGGTAGCTGTCCCCAGCCCTCCTTGAGTGGGTTCATGCTGTAGAATTAGGATAGCTAAGGCTGGGGGGTTAACATCTTTGAGCCCCCTGCCCCTGCCCTGGACCCCTGAGCCAGAGTTACAGGGTACCTTACTGAGACCGTCTACTACATGAGCTGAGGGAGCCGACCTGATAAAGGCGACAGCTTACGGGAGGAAAAGGCATCCGCGCAGGCAATGGTGCTCAAGGGCCTGGAACCGGAGGACAAAGCTGGAAATGCCGCAGGGCCTTCTGTGGGCCATGAAGGGGATCTAGGGGTCGGGAGGAGACTCCTCTCTGATATAAGAGGGTTTTGAGCCCGAGAGAGCCCTGCCTAGAGGAGGCTGGTAGGATGGAATAACCAAGGGGAGATCGAGTCAGCTGGGAAATGCCCTTCCCCTCCTGGCCCGGGTGGTCCCTGCTGGGGCAGAGTAACCTGCCCAGCACAATCGCAAGGGTCCCTTTCCTGTACGTTACGCGGCTTCTCCATCTGGGGTCTCACTGTAGCCCCAGGCCTCCGAGAGAGTGGAATCAGCAGGATGGTGTGGGGGTGCCCGTGGCTGTGGGGAGCGGGGAGAAGGGAGGCTCCACTGCCTGCGCCATCAAGGCTGGGCCTGCAGCTGGAGCCCTGGGGAGGACCTGGGCCTTATCCCAGGGCCTGGGAGGGGCCCCACGGTGTAAGGGGAAGCACGTGCTTGGGATGACAGGATCCTCCCTGACTACCTCCAGTTCCCTGTCATTTCCCCTCTCTAGAACTCATTTTCTTCTTTGGTTGAACCAAAAAGTCAGCCACAAAGGGTTTGAAGTCCCTTCTAGCCCCACAGTCCTACACTTCCAAGCCCCTTGCTTGCCTGGTCTCATCTGATGAGTACAGCAGCCCCACAGGCAAATAAGACATTCCCTCTATTTCAATGTAGGAATGTAGGGAACAGTGGCGCAGAAAAATGCCTCCCTGTTAAATGCTGGGCAGTGTGCTACCCAAGCAGCCCGGCAGCAGCCGGACGGGCTGGTGGTCAGGGCCTCCCTGCCCACTCGCTGAGCCTGCTCCTGGCAGTGAGGAGCGCGCACCCCTTCCTGAAGCAGGCTCTGCTCCTTCAGAGACACCGAGTGGGTTACTAGGCATTCCTATCCCCTCCCCAAGCCTACCCATCCTGTTCTGTCATGAAGTCTAAGGAAATCTCATCTGCTGACTTTGATTTCCAGTTCTTGCCATACAGCAGCAGCCTCTCCTTTTTCTACCTCCGCTGCTACAAGGAATCAGCCACCAGGCGACTCCCTGAGTCTAATCTAAGACCTTTCTTGCACTTTCAGCCTCTCCTCCCCAAAGCCATCTGCTCCCCTCCCCTCTCCTCCACACCCCCTTACCTCCCCGCTCCACTGCCCCATTTTCCCTCCCACCTCCTCTTGCTCAGGAGGGAGTTTAGACCTATAGACAGAAGGAAGTGGAACCCCACTCTGTTGACTCAGCAACTGTATTTCTCCTTGAGCTGATTAGCACTGAGTGGAAAGGAGGGGAATTCACTAGTCACTGGGGCTGGCCCTGCCCCAGGCTGGGTGGGGGCATGGTGGTGGCAGCACCTAGACCCAGGGACTGTGTCTTCAGGGAGGGGTCTGAGGGACTTCTGTGATTCTGGCAAGTACACAGCGGCCCTTGGGAGGGAGAGAGACCCTGATGGACACTGATTGTCTTGACTGAACTATCCTAGAAATGAGAGTAAGAACAGGGTGGGACCACAGGAGTACCTGAAGCCTGTGAGTGGTTCCCGGGGTGGGGGTGGGGGGCACTCTCTGCTCTGGGTCCTCAGGGCGATCCAGGGGCAGACGCGGCCCTGCCTCGGAGAGTCCCCCATCTGAGACAAAAATAAAACCCATGGCAGATTCTAGGTGGTTGAAGCTTAGAGTATGGAGCTTGGCCACAGGGGCAAGAGGCCCTGAAGTGGGTCTGGGAGAGAAGAGGAAGCCTCTTAAGAGGACTGGGGGAGGCCTAAGCCCAAGATGGGGTAGCTGCTGCAAGGGGGCCCCCCATCCTTCTAAGGGGCTCACACACAAAGGCTAAGAAGGCCCCCTCCCCTTCCCAGTCCTGTGCTTGGCAGGGGGGTTGAGGAAGGAGGTGCGGGGGCTACCTTTCAACCACTCCCCTCCCTGCCCCTCTATCTTTCTGGCAGCCCCCAGGCGATGGAGTCACCCCTCTGCCCCTAGCTGCCTAGCCCACCCCAGTTAGGGAAGGAATCATTTTCAGAGAGCGGTCTGTGACCCTTGCCCAGGTGTCTTTCAACCACCGACCGTTCTCCCCTGATTGCAATGGCCGTTTGACAACTTGCCTTCCACAATATGAGAGTCAGAACAGAAGGAGCCTGGAGTACTTGAATCCCTGTTGGGGGAGGTGGTTGGTGATGATTTATTAGCCAGACAAGAATCAACAAACAAGTTCTAACATCTGTTCTCGCCAAACCATTCCTCAGACAGCAGCAGCATTGGACCAGGGCCCAGACTCAAGGGCTCGAGGGCCAAGGAAATCAGACTCCAGGAGGGGAAACCTGGGCAGTGGGATGCAGCAGGGCCCTCCTAGCCCTCTTCCTTAGAGGCAAGCACTGAGCCACTGGATTCTTAGGAGGGAACCAGAGGGTGTGTCCCTGAAACGAAGCAGACCCCACATTTGCTCCTCCAGCCTCCAGGTTTCTTTGTGTGGGCCCAGACCAGTTAGGGGAACAGGGCTACGCTGGGATCTAGAGGAAGGGAACCAGCACGCAGGCCCCCGTGCAGCAGAACTCTGGAAAGCAGCCAGATTTCTTATCTGAGGAAATCTCAGACATTTCCCATGGAGAAGAGTTAGTAGAGTGGGGTACAGAACACAGCGCCAAACAGAAGACTCAGGAAGCCTGGGTTCTAGTCCTTGACCTTGACTAAGCCACCATCCCTTTCTGGGTTTGTTTCGAAAAACAAAGCTGGAGTTGGATTTGATCAGTAAGGGCAAAGGAGATGCTGCTCCTCTTCTCTCACCCATGGCAGACATCACTAATCAATCACGGTGTTCTTTTCTGCTGAGTTCAGATATGACCTTAACATCCTTGCCAAAGCGGTGCTCTAGGCGGCCACAATCAATGGATTGGAGTTGGCATCCAAGGTGACACTTTTTCGCCATCTTTGCAATAGATGGTGGCTGAGGTCCTTTCCAGCTTTGATCACCTACAGTTTGTTCCATTCACATTTCCTGAGAAGAATGGCTGGGTGTGTGTGAAGGTCTCTGGACCTGCTGTTCCAAGTTATCTTTCCCCAGCTCAGACTCACCAGCTACTGAGGAGGCCCCAGGGGGAGCCACGCCTGTCCTCTGTCCTGAAGCACTTGTCTAGAAAGGTTGTGGGGGAGAGTGTGTCCCCAGCAGGGTAGGGGCTGGTGGGACTCAGTATGGCCTTGTTCAGCCACGGAGTTCTCAGAATGCAGTTGCTGGCCACCTGGATTCTGAGGAGAGAAGGATGGTCCCAGGTCATACCCTCTACCTTCTGCCTCCTAGACTTAGCTGCAGCCTCTGATCTTAACAGAAATTGGCCTGCAAAGAGGAGGTCTAAACCTCTCTCATCCATTCAACAAACATTTCCTGAGCACCTACTCTTTGCCAGACACTGTGCCTGGTGCTCTGGAAACAAGAGATGAACAAGTCCTATCCCTGCCCTCAGGGAGCTAATACTCTGCTGGGGGAGGGGGGTATGGGTATCAACAATCAGTGACAGGAATGTAGAAAGCGTCTGTGGTGAGGTCAGGGAAGTCTTTGCAGAAGCGGGGAAGGGTGGGCAAGCTGGAAGAGGATTAGAAGGTTGCTGGGCAGTAGGAAGGTACATTTGTAGGAAGCAGCTATAGGCAGAGGGAATGGCGTGTGTAAAACCTTGGAAGGTTTGAAACCATTTGGTGAGTTTGGAGAAATGTGACCATTTCAGGGTGGATGGTGCAGCTGGTGGTAAGACTGAGGGGGTGGCTCCCCACCCCACTTGATTATGGAGAGCTTCATGGGCCTGGTAGCTGTTTTAGAAAGACCATTCTGACTTCCTTGGGGCAGTGGATCAGAAGTGGCAAGATTGTTGGCCAGGAGATCACTTAAGAAGCTCTTGGAAAGTCCTGATGAGAGATGATGAGAGCTAAAACTGAGGAAAGGAAAAATATATTTAGGAAAAGACCCAGCAGGAATCAGTACTTATAGAGGAGTGAGGGTAAAGAGCGGGGAGATGTCAAGGTAGCTCTGTGAACCTGGCTTGAATAGTTGGATGAGGTACCAACTGGGAGAGGGAACACAGGAGGGGACAATCAGGGGAGTCGGGTGAGGACGCTTGGCTGTGCCGAGTCCAGAAGGCTGTGCAATGTTGGGGAGCTAAGCAGAAGCCTGGAGAGAAATTCACATAGAGACGTGGACTGCTGACATCAGCTCTAGGATGGCAGTCAGGGGTATGGATAAGTGTGAGCAGGCACAAGGGCTGAGGGGGAGCCTGAGGTGCCAGCATTGGGGCGGGGAGTGGAAGAGGGGGGCAGAGGCAGAGGGACTGGATAGGAGCTGCAGTCTAAAGAAACAAGATCTCACTTGATCAGTGAGAAGACTGGGCAGGTGTGAGGATTGCAGGAGAGGGGGCGTGTGCAGAAAGAGGGGACATGGAGACACCTCCTCCCCCGAGCTCATCTTCAGGTGCTCTTCTTCAGGAAGGCAGGGCCCTGAAGGCTGAGGGGAGGGAGCCAGAATGAGAGAGGCCCAAGTTCAGACTGGGGAGGAGAGGCGAGGTGGAGGCCAAGCTTCCTGCCGTAAGGGGGGGGGTCAATCTCAGGGGGTTCTGAAGAGGGTCAGCCTGGTGAGAGGGACACAGGTGCAGGTGGGCGAAGGCCGAGGGCACCTGCATGGCCCTCTGCTTTCTCTGAGAAGTGGAGAGGGTAGGGGCTTGATACAGGGGAGGCAGGTCCCAGTAACTCCAAATACAGAGGGGCCTGGAAGAGGGTTGTTGGCAGTCACAACCCTCTGTTCTTCCCATCTTTGACCTTCATTCACCCTGACCCAGACATCCAGTCTGAACACGTTCTCCACCCTCTCAATCTAGCTTTCAGGAAGTCTTCCTTAGGGTCTCACTTTTCTCTGCAGCCCCATTTACCTGGCTGCCTAGGACAGGCCTGGACTGGCACTTTCGTAGGACTTCATGCCTGAGCATGAACTGCGGGTCCTCACTCCTTGAATCAGGCTCCCTCACCTCCACCTCGGCATAAATGTTGCTGGGGGCTTCCCCAGGGCTGCCACGGCCCATGGCATAGAAGTCGATGGGTTCATCAGGTTCGTTGTAGATGGGGTTGGAGGGCTTGGGCGGCAGGGCTGGGCGCGGTCTCCGAGCAGGGCTTGTGTAGACTTCGGGCTGCAGCTGAGGTTTGGCGGGGATGGGCGGCTTGGGCCTGGGACACTGGAAGGGCTAGGGGAGAAGGCGAGCAGGGAGGAGAATTGTTCAGTCGCTCAGTCGCGACCGACACTTTGCAACCCCGTGGAGTGCAGCACGCCAGGCTTTCCTGTCCTTCACTATCTCCCAGAGTTTGGTGAAACTCATGCCCACTGAGTCAGTGATGCCAAGGCAGAGAGTGGGTCACCCTAACCCAGGCAGGGCCAGAGCTGGAACCCAGCCTGAGCCTCCGCCTCTGCAGGCCTTCTTCCTACCCCACTGGCCCCGCCCCCTCACACAGGCCGCGCCCTCCTTTTCGTCCCCGGCTCCGCCCCTCCCTCAGGCCCCGCCTTCTCTCCCAGAGCTTTGGGTCATGTACCTGCTTTGGCTCCCCAGATCCATCTTTCTGTGTGGGGGCTGTACTTTGTTCCTTTTTGAGAATCGGGCTATATTGAAACTGTGAGTCCTGGCTTTTGCTTCCAAAGTCTGATTCTTCAGTCCTTAGGGACAGTCCTGCGGGCTCAGGAGTCTGCGGGGGTTGTGGGCTGTCTCTTATACACATCTTTGGGGCAGTGGATCAGAAGTGGCAAGATTGTTGGCCAGGAGATCACTTAAGAAGCTCTTGGAAAGTCCTGATGAGAGATGATGAGAGCTAAAACTGAGGAAAGGAAAAA
>SJYV01047566.1:0-11880 GCA_006410875.1 Neotragus pygmaeus | reverse complement strand
TTGATCGCTGAGGAAGGCTTTCTTATAGAATGACAAAGGAAGCAGCTATTCATTCCTTCCTCATGCTCACAGCTCTTGGTGTGGAGATCCCCACGTGTATGCAAGTATTTCATCTCATTTCAGCCCCAAATACCTGGAGATATTATGTGTAGCCTTGGCCTTTCCTCTGTGGTCCAGTTGGCCTGCCCAGACTCTCTATATATGACCAATAGGCGTAAGCATCCTGGGTGGGGTGCTGTGCTCAGTCGAGTCCGACTCTCTGTGATCCTTTGGACTCTAGCCCTCCAGGCTCCTCAGGCCATGGGATTCTCCAGGCAAGAATACTGGAGTGGGTTGCCATTTCCTTCTCCAGGGGATCTTCCTGACCCAGATCCAGAAGCCATATCTTCTGTGTCTCCTGCCTTGCAGGCAGATTATTTACTGCTGAGCCACTGGGGAAGCCTTCAACTGATCTCTCAGTCACGTCTGACTCTTTGTGACCCCGTGCACTATAGCTGCCAGGCTCCTCTGTCCAGGGGATTTTCCAGGCAAGGATACTGCAGCGGGTTGCCATTTCCTTCTCCAAAACTCATGCTAACTGTGTGCAGAACAGAGCTTTTGATTCACCCATGCCCCCCCCCCAAACCTATTCTACCCTCCACTCTTTCCCTCCATTCTTCCCCCTAGTCTTTTCCTCCCTATTTGGCATCTCCAACCTCTTAGTTCTAAGGTCCAGTGCCTGGGAATCCTCGATCTCGCTCTTTCTCACATCATACTTCTAATCCATCAGAATTCCTGTTAGGTCCACCTTCAAAATATCTTCCAAATATAACTAGTTCTTACTGTTGACATGACCGCTGTCTTAGTCCAAGCCACCCTTGCCTTTCTTCTGTTGACAGCAGTAACTTTCTTAGAGGTTGGCTTCCTTCTTCTCCCCCTGTTCCCCCACATTACCCTACCATCTTCTTCTCAAACAACCAGAGCAATCCTGTAAAACTCCAAGAGATCACATTTTGCCTCCATTCAGAACTCTCCAGGGACTTCCAGTCTCATTTAGAATTAAACTCAAAAGCCTTCCCACGGGCTATTCTCTGACCTTCTCCTCCTCCATCCTCCCCAGTCCTCAGTGCCTTTCAGCTACACTGGCCTCCTTGCAGTTCCTCGGGTCTTTGCCCCTGCCCTTTCCTCTCTCTGGAATGGTCCACATTTAGAGCTTTGTTCCCTCTTTCACTTCCAGCAGGTCTCTATTTAACTGTCACCTCCTCAATGCAGACTCTCCCAGCCAACTGGTCAAATGGTGCCACCTCCACCTCTCTATTCCTTTGCCTCGATTTATTTTTCTTTTTAGTGCTTATCACCTGATAGTAGATTGCATCTCTCTGCATTCTTCTTTTCTACCCTACCCTGACTACAGTGTAAGATTCTTGGCCATAGACTTTGTCTTGCTCCTTTCTGAATGAAATTCCTAGTTCTAAATACAGAGTTCAGGAAATTTCCTAGTGATGCAGTAATTAGGACTTGATACTTTCACTGCTGAAGCCCAGGTCTGATCCCTGGTCAAGGAACTAAGATTCCCCCAAACTGTATGGTGTAGACAAAAGCAAATGAAACCCGCATAGCTGATACACAATGATGAATGAAGGAATGGATTAATTATTGGTTTGAATTATGTGAAACTATTGACATTCTAAATATTCTGGCTTACACAAATAAGAACTCAGGTGGTTCATCTTCGCAACATACATTATTTCCATTTTATTGGTGATGAAACTGAAGCTCAATGAGGTAAAGTGACTTCCCCAAGTGTGATATTGGGATAATATGTAATATATGTTTTTGGTGTTCATCCCCTGTTCCTGGCACAGAACTTTTAAAATCCTTGAAACTTCCCAAGTGATAGGAGAGTCTTGTGTTATTCAGCAACAAGCCTCTTTCAGCCATGAGCTTAGTCACTCAGTCGTGCTCGACTCTTTGTGACTTTGAGCCCACCAGGTGCCTCTGTCCAACGGATTCAACAGGCAAGAATACTGGAGTAGGTTGTCATACCCTCCCCCAGGGGATATTCCCAGTCCAGGGATTGAACCCAGGTGTCTCATATTGCAGGCAGATTCTTTACCATCTGAGCCATCAGGGAAGTCCAAGAATACTGGAATGGGTAGTGCATCCCCAGGAAGACAGGGGAACTTCCTGACTCAGGGATCGAACCATGGTCTCCTGTTGCAGATGGATTCTTTACCAGCTGAGCTACCTGGGAAGCCCCCTTTCCACCATACTGGAGCTTGTATGAGATGACTGGTGACTGGAAGCCTCTAGCTTCAGGATACAAAGTGGTTGTCAGGGGAACCAATTATGTGAATAGAGCGTTAGAAGTTTCAGTCCCACTCCCTGACCTCTGGGGAGTGGCAAAAGGTTTACATTAATTACCAATGGTTCATGGTATAATCAATCATGCCTATGTAATGGAATCTTCATTAAAAACCCCAAGTGAAAGTGTTTGGAGAGCTTTTAGATTGGCAAACGTATCCATGTGCTAGGCGGTTCAGTTCAGTTCAGTTCAGTCGCTCAGTCGTTTCCGACTCTTTGTGACTCCATGTATCGCAGCACGCCAGGCCTCCCTGTCTATCACCACCTCCCGGAGTTCACTCAGACTCACTTCCATCGAGTCGGTGATGCCATCCAGCCACCTCATCCTCTGTTGTCCCCTTCTCCTCCTGCCCCCAATCCCTCCTAGCAACAGAGTCTTTTCCAATGAGTCAACGCTTTGCATGAGGTGGCCAAAGTACTGGAGTTTCAGCTTTAGCATCATTCCTTCCAAAGAAATCCCAGGGCTGATCTCTTTTAGAATGGACTGATTGGGTCTCCTTGCAGTCCAAGGGACTCTCAAGAGTCTTCTCCAACACCACAGTTCAAAGGCATCAATTCTTCAGCGCTCAGCCTTCTTCACAGTCCAACTCTCACATCCATACATGACCACAGGAAAAACCATAGCCTTGACTAGATTGACCTTAGTCGGCAAAGTAATGTCTCTGCTTTTGAATATGCTATCTNACTGTCAAAAGTCTTCTCCAACACCACAGTTCAAAAGAATCAATTCTTCAGTGCTCAGCCTTCTTCACAGTCCAACTCTCACATTCATACATGACCACAGGAAAAACCATAGCCTTGACTAGACGGACCTTAGTCGGCAAAGTAATGTCTCTGCTTTTGAATATATTATCTAGGTTCATCATAACTTTTCTTCCAAAGAATAAGCGTCTTTTAATTTCATGGCTGCAATCAGTTTGGAGCCCCCCCCAGAAATAAAGTCTGACACTATTTCCACTGTTTCCCCATCTATTTCCCATGAAGTGATGGGACCGGATGTCATGATCTTCGTTTTCTGAATGTTGAGCTTTAGGCCAACTTTTTCACTCTCCTCTTTCACTTTCATCAAGAGGCTTTTTAGCTCCTCTTCACTTTCTGCCATAAGGGTGGTGTCATCTGCATATCTGAGGTTATTGATATTTCTCCTGGCAATCTTATACTTTGACAAATTATACAAAAGTTTTAAACACTCACTCATAAAGCACCTACTATGTATCAGGCAGTGTTTTAAGTACTTTACAAACATTAGCTCATTCACTCCTCATATCCTCATGATGGTCTTAGGAGTCTAGTACTATTGATTCCCTATTTATTGAAGAGGAAACTGAGGGATGAAGCAATTTGCCCACGGTTGCAGGAACCAGGATTCAAGCCTAGGCTCGCTGCCTCCCAAGTCCATGTATATCTATCCTAATATTCTCTGTGGGCTCCCCGTAAATCTTGCATTTAGGGCACTTATTGACTTTAAAGAGTGGGAAGGGTTTAATAGGCAGAGAAAAGGCACTTTGTTAAAAACGTGAATCAAAACACGTAAGACTGGTTTTTAGATATGTCATCTACTGTCCCTGAAAGTGTTGCAGGGAGAGGTCAATTCTGACTCCATGTTGAAACTGTTTCTTTGACTTGCTTTCCATTGCTTTTGTTATTATAATCATATGTAATGGCCTGCCTCAGAGAATCCTGCCCCCTGCCAGACTGTTAAACTAAAGGGCCTTTATTCATAACGCTGTCCATCTGCAGATGGCAGGAAGAAAGAAATGAACACATTCCCCTGTCTAAAGCTTACTATTTTAGGAGATATTTGAAAATTAATGGCCTTTTTATTTTGTTCCCTCCCCTGCCCTTCAACCTCTGATTCATAAAAGAAGTTGGCATCCAGACCCAGGGAAGATGATTATTTTGAGACATTAGTCTACCATCTTCTTGATCAGTCGGTTCTCTGAACAAAGTCGTACTGCTTGCCTCAACACCTCGTCTCTTGGATTCACTGGCCTGTCATGAGACAAGCAGACCTTACTTGGACTCGGTAACAAAAGTTTACCATGTCCAGTGTTTTAATGTATTATCTCAACCTTCTCACAATTCAGATAATGTAGGTTCTCCATTCTACAGATGAAGAAACTGAGGCCTGGGGATATAATTAGTCCAAAGTCACAACTGCGGGCAGAAGTGAAAAAGAACCCAGGACTCAAACCCAGGCAGTCAGTGGCCGAGTGTGTGCTCTAGCCACAATGTTCCACAGCCTCCTTCCTCTGCAGCTGGGAGAAGATGTGACTCAGTGACCAGAGAAGTCACTGGAATGAAGTCCAGCACTAAAAGCTGCACCTGGAGTTTATGGACTTCCAGGGCTGCAAAGCAAGACCTGCCCTGGAAGGTCTCCTTGTTCAAGCTCCTGGCATGGCCCACGTGGGGACCTTGGAAGACTCCCTCTTTGGAAATTCTCCCTCTGGCCATTCCTTCTGCTTGGTCACTGCAGTACTGATGCACATACACTCCCAGCCTTAACCTTGCCTTTTCAGACTAGCAAATAGTCATAAATAATAATAATGTATTATTAACATATTGATAACAAATGCTATTACCCATGTGATCAAGACTGGGATTGGAACTGAGCATGTAACTAGGACACTTTGGGCAGGAGGCCAGGGGTGTCTGTACCACTAGGCTTGGGAGAAAGGCCAGGAATCCTAATTTATTGCTTTCATCAGTTTGCTCTGCTTCCGGAAGGAATCTCTCACCTCCTTGGAATTCTGAGGAACTCTAACTCACTCACAGGATACCTACCTTAGATTATCAAAGATTTTTTTATGTATCTGTTTATATCAGATCTACTCAGCTAGAAACTCCTTGAGGATGGGCACTGCTTCTCTATCTCATGTACCCTTGGAGACTTTGTCCTTGGCCAACTGCAGGGCAGCTCCTCAGAGCTATCTGAGAGGGTGTCCTCCTGGCTGTAGTTCTCAGAAGATCCCCAGATAAAACTTCCATTCACTCCTAGGTCCTAGTTTTGACTTGAGATGACTCCCAGCCCCGGGCCAGGACCTTCCCCTACTGTGCAACTCATTTCCGTGATCCCTGTTTCAGGACCACCCCAGGTCCAGGATTTGGAAAGAAAGGACAGAAACTGGATCTTATTGCCACTGCCTGGACCAGGCAGGTGTCTAAGCCCCCATCAGGTCCTAAATCCCTCTGGAGATTTAACCCTTTAAGAAACATGGTCCACTGTTAAAGTAAAATGCTCCTGACGGGAAGGAGGTGAATGGTTTAAGCTAGCTGTCTCATGAAGAAAAGTTCTCATACCCCAAAGACTGTCCTGTTCCCAAGGCAACAAGTAACAACCCCAAAGGGTTTTAAACCATATCAGCAATGACAACTCATCTCTCTTTAATGGAACAATGACAGTTTGCCTTGGTGACTGCACTTCTGTAGGTCAGTCAATCAGAAACAGTCACCAGCCAGTCCGTAAACTCTCCCTCCTGTAAGTGTGCCCATCCCTGACCTTAACATCTCCCAGCACCTCATGGATGATCACTTCCCTGCTCCACTCAAAGAGACTGCCCCACAGGCAGTGCTGTGTACTCCCAAAGTAAATCAGAGATGCAGCTTTTTGTTTCAGCTATTTAGAGGTGGTGTCTCCCATTGACACCCTCCACATCCAGTCTGGACCTGCTTGCCTCCCTGGCAAGAGCGAGTAATTTTTCCTCGCTGTAGGGCTATTGCTAGTCTTTACAGTATCTTGGTCACTAGAAAAAGACCAGTTCCAATGAGAATGGGAGTTCAGATCCCTCAGGTGGGAAATTGAGCAGTTCACAGTCTACATAACTGCACACTGCAATCCAGCTCATTCTTCATAACTGGTCACAGTGAGTGCTGCCCATTCCACCTCCTAAATACATTTTCCCATCTATCTTCTCCTTTTTGCTCCCACTGCCACAGCCTTGGCTGATTCATGTTGATGTGTGACAGAAACGAACACAATATTGTAAAGCAATTATCCCTCAATTAAAAATAAATAAATGTTTAAAAATGCAAAAAAAATCATAACCTTGATGTGATGGTATTAGGAGATGCAGACTATGGGAGGTGCTTAGGTCATGAGGGCTCATGGGATTAGTATCTTATAAAAGAAAGGCCAAGGACTTCCCTGATGGTCCAGTGGCTAAGACTCCACGCTTCCCGTGCAGGTGCCTCAATTCCTGGTCAGGGAGCTGGATCCCACATGCCACAGCCAGAGATCCTGCATACTTCAACCAGGATCAAAGATACCGTGTGTCTAAGACCAAGTGCAGCCAAACTGAAGAAAAAAGAAGAGAAATGAACACATTTATTTTTTTTAAAAAAGAGAGCTCACAGAGTTCTCTTGCCCTTTTTGCCATGTGGGGACTCAGCAAGTAGACAGCAGTCTATGGATCAGAAAACAATCCTCACCTGACACCGAACCTGCCTCCTAGACCTGCCCACACCCTGCCAGGCTCAAGGCTCCCTGACTCCTAGGCATACCTGGATGATGGTGTGGACCATATCATCACCACGGTTTCTTGGCCGCCACCCAACCAGCCTGTGAGCACTGTACATGAGAACTAGGCCACTTTGATGTCTTTGTAATCAGCTGATCATGAAGAAAAGGACTTGAGAAAAAAGTAAGTTTAAAATGCCAACTCTATCATTTAATGCCATTGGGAACCTAAGCAAGTACTCGACTTTCTCCAGCTTTGGTTTCTCCATGTGTATAATATAGATAATGATGTGAAAATAAAATAAAAAATGGAGTCAATATTGCTAACAGAATGCTCTAAAATGAAGCTGGGAAAGATTTCCCTGGTGGTGCAGTGGCTGAAAAGTCAGCAGTGGCCACAGGACGGGAAAAGGTCAGTTTTTACTCCATCCCAAAGAAAGGCAATGCCAAAAAATGCTCAAACTACCGCACAATTGCACTCATCTCACACGCTAGTAAAGTAATGGTCAAAATTCTCCAAGCCAGGCTTCAGCAATACGTGAACCGTGAACTTCCAGATGTTCAAGCTGGTTTTAGAAAAGGCAGAGGAACCAGAGATCAAATTGCCAACATCCGCTGGATCATNCCAGCTCCCAATCCCAAATCCCCCTCCCACCTCCCACCCCACAACGTCTCTTAAATGTGCATACATATATTGAAGTTCAGTGTTGATTTAAAACAAACAGTGACAAGGTATTTCTCCAGAAAAGATGGGCTTATTTGAGATCACCATAGAATTGAAACTTAGAGTCTGCAACCGTGGCAAGCCATGTGCAAGTTCCCACACAGAGGGAAAAAGAATGCTTTTACAGAGAGAAAACGGAAGTTGGAAGGCTTAAGCAGAGTTCATAGCTTTCCATGGGTGAGTCCTCGAGAGGAAAGAAAAGTATTTCTCTTCCTATTGGACTCTGCTGTCACTCTGCAGACTGTGAGAAGACCCTTCTAGTCTTCCAACTCTATTAGTTTCTGTTTAGTTTTTACATTTCTTCCTTTGATCAATATGTGGGGAAAAGTGCACAGATTAAAAAGTACTGAGGTCTCATTCAAGTAACAAAGAGTGTACATTTTTTCCCATTTCATCCTGATCCTTTTCAATAGAAGAAAACATCCTCTTCGAGTCCATCGATAAACATACAGTTAAAAGTTACCTGGGTGATATCAACATCTGAGGGAAAACTAGAATTTTATTTAAAAGCAATCAAAAGTTGATCATAATAATCATGAACAGATGCATCAGATTTTTGTGTTCAAGTTTGAATTTTGTTTCAATCAATAGGCTCAAAAAAGCCCCAGGAATTACTCAGTGAAGTCACTTAGTGATTAAGCCTGATCATAAGTTTGGAGGCTAGTCTCCTGGTTCTAATTATAGAGATCCTTCAGGTTTTCCCAGTAGTTTTTAAATCTAACACTCAGCCTGACCTTTGCCAACAAGCATATGAACTGGCTGATATAAGTAAGAGAAACCAGGTTTGTATGTCTGAATGGCTATGTTAAATTCCTCAGCAGATATGGAAGGATTTTTGATTACTATGGGGAAATCTTTGGCTATGACTCGCAGTTCAACTTTAGTCCAGGGAGTATGAGAAATTAAGAGTTTAGCTTCTGGATGCTCAGAAGGCCTAGTTTTAAAAAGGAACAGGTTCTGAAGAAAAGGGAGTAGTGAAAGTTTCAGGAAAGGGGGAAGTTTGGAGAAAATTAATATGTGGGAACTGAGGGTATAGACAAGGCATAGGGGCATATAAGGGAAGGAGAAAAAATGGGACCACATGGAAAGCCTGAGACAAAGAAGACAAACAAGAGCTTGGGGCTTAAGGAGCCATTTAATCTTTTTTATAATTGTTTGCCTCAGCGAATCTTAAAAATCTTATTTTGCAGGGAGGCAATTTTCGACTACTGATCATGCTGGAATAGCAATCAAAATAAGCATTCCACTCAGTTTTGGAAATTTCTGAGTTATGATAGTCCAATTCAGTTTTAAGGCAGTTATATTTGGGGATTTCAAAAGTTCCTCACTGATATTCTAAATCGCCTTTGGTTAAGTCAGCCTGTTTAGTTAGAAATGGGAATAAGAAAGAAATGTAGCTTTAAAACACAAAATAGGCTGGATTTTCTGTAAGGGTGGTGCCCTGAAAATATTTAGATAATTGGGATCTCATGTTTCAGAAGTTTTTCTCTAGAGTAAAAGAACAATTTTTAAACTGCTCAAACAGCTTACAGCTCAAACAGCTCATTCAAACAGCCTGCAGGCTTAACACCAGATAGTTCTAAGGAGACAGCTTGGTTGCAGAAGAGCCAGGATGAAGGCTTTTTCAGCCAGGTTTCAGAGAGCAGCCCCTTCCCAACAAATAGGACAAAGTCTGAAAACCTGCAGAGTTTCAGAGAAGTAGCCCTAATTCCCAGAGGAACTGGGCTGAAGGCATTTTCAGAAAGTTTAATTTGTAAGAGTCTGATCTCAAAATCAGACAAACAAGTACTCATATATAGAACAAGGCCTTAAACAGAAAGATAAAACCTTTAAATAGATGCTAAATAAAGCCCAGATCACTTCAAACACAAGTAGGGAATACATTCAAATCCAGGAGAAAGCCTACCCTTTAACACTAGAGTTGGAGAGAAAGGCCATAGAGTAATAATGTGCTCAATTGTGGGTCCTTCTCCTGTTTGCTTACCAGCTCTGGAGCTGTTGGGGGTCTTCCCTGGTCACTGTTTAGGTCAATTTAGTTCAGTCACTCAGTTGTGTTTGACCCTTTGCAACCCCACGGTCTGCAGCACACTAGGCTTCCCTGTCCAAGACCAACTCTCAGAGCTTGCTCAAACTCACATCCATCAAGTTGGTGATGCCATCCAACCATCTTATCTTCTGTCATCCCCTTCTCCTCCTGTTTTTAATCTTTCCCAGCATCAGGGTCTTTGTAAAGTGAAAGTAAAGTCTCTAAGTCGTGTCTGACTCTGTGATCCCATGGACTGTAGCCTACCAGGCTTCTCTGTCCATGGGATTTTCCAGGCAATAGTCCTGGAGTGGAATTCCATTTCCTTCTCCAGGGGATCTTCCCAAGCCAGGGATCGAACCTGGGTCTCCCGCATTGTAAACTGTCTGAGCCACCAGGGTCTTCGTATGGGGCACCGAAATGTTGACTGAAAATGATCAGACTGTCAGACTATTTTCCAGGAAAGATTGTGTGTGTGTGTGTGTGTGTGGTGTGGGGGTGGTGGGAAGGGGATCAGCTGAGAATTACAACGTGGACTACAATCATGGTGAGCCACATGTGAGTCCCTACACAGCAAGCGAAGAAGAACACTTTCATAGAGGGGAAAAGAAGCTGGGAGGGCTACAGTAAAGAAAGAGTCCAGGGTTTTCATTGATTGAGTCCTTGCCAGGTAAGAAGAGGTGTCTTTCTCCTTCCTTGTGGGTTCTGCTATCATCATCTCTTCCACTTCTGGCCTTCAGACTCTATTTAATTGAGGTCTCTTTGTTTTTTTTTTTTTTTTAATAAAAAGCTTCAATAATATGTTCAAGATTGCCGTGTCTGAGTTAGAAAATACATTCACTCATCTTTGTTCCTTAATTTTCCCAGCACACCAGTATCCCCAGGTTGAAAAGATCCTCTGAAGGAGGGCATGGTAACCTACGCTAGTATTCTTGCCTGGAGAATCCCCGTGGATAGAGGAACCTGGCAGGCTACAGTCCATAGGGTCGCAAAGAGTCTGACATGACTAAAGTGACTTAGCACACACACACACCCCCCTAAGACAGATGTTATTTATTTGCTGACAAAAATTAAAACGTTCCAAAATCTTTTCTAAAGTAGTCTATGTATGCCCTTTAATGTTATTATGCATTAACTATCTTGAACTTTGTATTATTTGTAGCGATTCTATTAGTTTGGGGCTAGCTTTACACTTAGGCTGTCTTTAAAACCAAGTCTTGNTTATTTATTTGCTGACAAAAATTAAAACGTTCCAAAATCTTTTCTAAAGTAGTCTATGTATGCCCTTTAATGTTATTATGCATTAACTATCTTGAACTTTGTATTATTTGTAGCGATTCTATTAGTTTGGGGCTAGCTTTACACTTAGGCTGTCTTTAAAACCAAGTCTTGTGTTTTGGTAAGATTCCGTATGTTTCAAAGTTTCAGTAAACATAAACTCTCTATATTAACATTGTATAAATCCAATATAATTCAATTAGAAAATGACATTTGTGTTAATTTAACATAGAGCTTTATAGTTATTTGCTACTCATCTTCTAATCTGAATGTTACTGTAATTATATTTGTTCCTTGAATATTTGCATTGATTAGGGCTTAATGACATCTGACTCTTTTATCTATTGGATTTTTATAAATTTCTCATTTTTCAAATCCAAAGTAATTTATCAAAACATTGAATTTTCTCTTTACTTTTTGTTGTTGTTGTTCACTTGCTAAGCCCTGTCTGACTCTCCACAACTCCATGGACTATAGCATACCAGGCTTCCCCATCCTCCAGTATCTCCCAGAGTTTGTTCAAATTCATGTCCATTGAATCAGTGATGCCCTCCAACATCTTATTCTCTGTCTTTTGTCTTCAACCTTTCCCAGCATCAGAGTCTTTTCCAATCAGTCAGCTCTTCACATCAGGTTAGTTTCTATTTAATTTAAATAGGCACTAATAATTCCCAAATAAATTCCTCCATGTGTGACCTTGTCTTATTTCTGACTCGTAATGAACTGGCTAATTGATAATGATGTGTCTACAATGCATTTTCTACTAAATATGTGTAAAAATAGAACAACTTTGCCATTGCCACCTTGTTAACTATGAAAAAAATGTGCAGTGTAAGAGCTGTGAGTTGAATTTTATTCAGTGTCTTATTGAGGACTAAAGCACAGACACCAACCTCAACCTCTCAGGTGGCTTTGAGGAACTACTCTGAAGAAGTTGGAGAATGTGTATGTGTGTGTGTGTGTGTGTGTGTGTGTGTGTGTATGAGATTTTTTTTAACTAGGAAATACATGTAGTCAAAAGGCTCATCCTTTTAAAAGACTGCTGCTAGTCACACA
>SJYV01047565.1:0-13130 GCA_006410875.1 Neotragus pygmaeus | reverse complement strand
GATACAATAAATAATAAAATGCAAAAAAATTTTCATTCAATAAATGAACAAATAAAATATCTCTCATAAGTGCAATCTTCAATGAAATGTAAGGAAACTACTACTAAAACACACATACGACCCTCACATTAATTCGTATAACTGCATCCGTGCACAATGCTTTCTAGTCTTATACTGACCTTTAATAAGGGTGAGAAACTCTTCATGCTTGACTCGGTTCCTCTGGATGTCAATCTTCAGGGTAAGCAGCAGCGTGAACAGAAATTTGTGCTCCTCGTACAACCCCCGGGCTGTGTACTTAAAAACCTCATAGGTCATGTGCTCAATGATATTAGCGATCCTCTTGCTTGTAATTGGGCTCTTGACAGACCTGGAGGTGAGAGCATTTAAATCAGGTTTAGCCCACTGCCCTTTTCAATTTTTCTTAAAAACAAGAGCATTTAAATCAGGTTTAGCCCACTGCCCTTTTCAATTGTTCTTAAAAACAATGTCTTTCAAGGAAAATAAGTAACTCTGGAGGACCAATTCTTATTTTATAGGCATCATTAGTAAGCCTCCTAAATCTGAAATAACAAGCATTCTCTCCACATGAAATAACGTAAGAAAATCCTTCACATCGTCTGAATCAATTTTTACCAACCGAACATTATCACTCACAACAACATCTGGGGAATTTTCATGTTAAATAGAAACTTGTGAACCTAAAGGAATCGATCAATGGTTGGTAGAGCTTTCTCTGAGCATAAAATAACAAATGAGAATAATAATTTGTTAACATACTGGTGAAGTGAAGTGAATTGAAGTGAAGTCGCTCAGTCGCATCTGACTCTTTGCAACTCCATGGACTGTAGCCTACCAGGCTCCTCCGTCCATGGGATTTTCCAGGTAAGAGTACTGGAATGGGTTGCCATTTCCTTCTCCAGGGGAAATTCTCGACCCAGGGATTGAACCCAGATCTCCCACATAGTAGGCAGATGCTTTACTATATGAGCCACCAGGGAATACTGGTAATTATGCTCAATTTAGATTAAAAAAGAAGCAGCAGCTTAGTAGCAAAGGGGAGGGGGAAGTTATCAACATAATACTATCATTTTATCCTACATATACCGAATTCAGCTTGGTTTCCTGAGTACAGACGTACCTGGCCAAGGAAAGGTCAAACAAGCCAAGAAACTGGCGGAGTGAAGTCTGATACATCTCATTAACCAAGCGCATCTCTGTGATGAGAAAGTAGAGGATGCTACCCCGGGTGGCAACTGAAAGACAAAAGCCAAGGTTGCACTTGCGATGAGGGTAGACAATAAATGATCCGTGCACAGATCAGTCTGAATGCTAAATGAAAACAACAAGGGTCATAAGTCTTAGCAATGACTATCTACCAGCAGTGGGCATCTAGAGCAATGTCATCACATACATTTAATTCTTCTTTATAAGCTCTGTACAAGTAGTCTGCTGTTTGCCCTCATTAAGTAATACTTTCCATTTTAGAATCTCTGGATCCCTTATAAATACATTTTATTATATTTTCTCATAGGTAGAGAAGACAACCAGTGGAACAGCACAGGTTGTAACACCCAGCAAATTGCATAGGCACTGTAAGGACCTCGTTCTTAAGCTCCACAAGAAGACCTGACTAACCCTGGCCTCAAGTTGGCAAACCAAGGCATCACAGAGATGATGCTCCTGACTGTCCACCAGTAGATATTGTTTCGATTATTTTTCCAGAAGGCATGATAAATAACTAAAGGAAATTGAATTCTTTTAGCAGGCTCCCTTTATAACCCATAAACAACATTGATTTGCTGATTCATGAATAAGACTGAAGCATTTCCATGGGACCTATTAGGAAGACTACAAACAAAATACAGGCTTATTGTTACCAGTCATAAACAACTAATAAACAGCCCACAAATGCAGCATGAATTACTCAGACTTCACTAATGTGCAGTCAGATGTCCTCCTCTTAACTTTCTGGTTTAAAAATAAGTTCACAGGAACCTCAAGGAATTTGCCAATAACGTGAATTACAAGCACTTAGAAAACTTATACCATCATAAAATTTCATCATCTCAATTTTGCTGAATATTTAAATGGCATAAAACATAAATGACCATCCCACATCGCATAGTCATTTTCATAACATCCTTACTTCGATTTCTCTAATTCTCATTTCTCTCTTCATTTTCCTGTGACATTTGTCTTTCATTACCAAACTCACCAGGTCTATATTCCTCCCGGGCTGAGTTAATTTGAATTTCTGTCTCAGCTGAAATTTCCAGCTTCTGTGTCACCTCTTCAGCTGTCTTTTTTGTCTTACTCAACACAAGGATGAGACTCTCGTCTTCCACCAGGGACCCCTGGGTGCTGGTCAGACAGTAAAGCAAATTATCTTCCAGCTCCTTCATCTTCCTTTTGTTTGCAGTTACATCTTCCATGAGATGAGTTCTTTCTTTCTCCAATTCCTGTTAATTTGCATAAATATATTTTCTTCCTTAATCAACGACTATCATTTAGCCATTCCTTAAAAAATTTACCTATTGGGCTCTCTCAAGTTCCTGCACTGTAGTTATCATATTTGACTGCAGGAAATACAGACATCAAAATCAGAGGAGATGAATTCATAGAGGAAAGAATTGGTGGCAAGCAACATAAAACGTGCTAAAAATATTACCAATGCTAACAATTGACATCTGTTTATTTCATAAAGTCAACTCAGCTTTAAGTGACTTTTGTGATCATATTTATTCCTGTTTTGGTGAAACTGAAGTTTGTTTGAATATAATATATGCAGCTCAAATTAAATACATTTCTCTCTGCTTAGTTTATTGCTTAAAAGAGCTCTATTGTCATTGGAATGTGGTTATTTTCAACTTGCCTGTTGAAATAGTATCCAACTCTGTGACAAGCAAGTGTCCCAAAGTTAGGCAGGTAAACTGTGCTATTGCCGTGGGTACATATAAATTGAAAAATTATCTCGACTTGAAAAGGAAAGATGCTGCTCTCTTAAAGAGAAGGGAAGTTCTGAATCCTTACCAAAAGACCTTTGTGGGAAGCTGGGGAGAAAATGGCTTTGGGAGATTATTGTGCTGATTGGCTATTTCTTGCTTATAGGGAGTCTGGAGAAAGAGAGATGGTGAAAGAGAAGGAAAGAAAAGATGGAGCTGGTGAGGATGGAGGAAGGAGGAAATGTCCATGACAAACCAGAGACAATCTGCTTCAGGCACCAGGTCAAACTGTACATGAAAGTCAAATTGTACTGAAGGTTAATAAAAGAATCAAAAAAGGGAAAGACTGTGAGGAAATAGAATTTAAAATCTGCAAAGACGGACTTCCCTGGGGGTTCAAAACCATAGAGGGCATGCACATCCACTGCAGGGGACAAGGGTTTGATCCTTGGTTGGGGAACTATGATCCCTCATGCCTTGTGGTAGGCCAAAAAATATTTTTTTAATAAAAATTAAGTGGTCAATATGCATCAGTGAGAAACCCAAGAATAAGATATCAAAAATTAAAATAAAATTCAAAGAGAAAAATATGCATCAGCAAGTTTGCTTGAAGACCTTTCTAAATATAGTGACCATTGACAAGGTGCCTACCTACGTTTAGCTGCATCACTAAAGAAGCTATGCACATTTCAGTGTAAATACAATTTGGGAAAACTACGGATAAATTCAGGTGCCTTGAATGGGAAAGCACTGTCAGCAGTTTAGGTCCAGCTACCAGGCATGTGGTACTGAGCTCACGCTGGTGACAGGGTGGCTTCAGAAAGGTCCATACTCAATTAGGTATTATAGAATGACTCAGCACGTTTTGTAGATTCTACATCCTACCTGGTTTAGGTGGTGGTTTAGTCGCTAAGTCACGTCCAACTCTTGAAACCCCATGGACTGTAGCCTGTCAGGCTCCTCTGTCCATGGGATTCTCCAGGCAAGAATACTGGAGTGGGTTGCCATTTCCTTCTCCAGGGGATTTTCCCAACCCAGGAATCGAACCCTGGTCTCCTGCATTGCAGGCAGATGATTTACCAACTGAGCTGTGAGGGCAGCCCCACCTAGAAAACTAGAAATCTAAAGTTATACACAGCGATGAATCATATGAAAACATAAAACATAATGAGACTATTCACTAATGACATGATTATTTACTTTCTAATATAACACACTATTTACTTAATAGTTATGCTCCAAGGATTTTTTAGTTCATTGACACATTCACCAACTCTTAATGCTGGTATATGGTCGGCTCTCAGTACTGCAGAGTGAATGATTAATCACTCTACCCCTTTTCAAACTGATAAAGTGAAACATGTTAGTGTACCAGAAAATCTAGTCATGTCTTAGTGCCAGAAATACAGACATGAAAATTCTGCCTTTGCAACAAAAACCATAAAGTTACAAATAAAGGTCTTGATAACAAAATTGCATACAGACAAAGAGCAAAGAGCACTGGCTTCTACAGTCCAGCTAGTTATTCACCATTGGTTAAACAATTAGGTGGATGGGATCCTACCAGACTCCCAACTCATGCTCTAAGCACAGGCCTAGAACATTCTAGAAAAGAAAAATTCTCTTCTTGAGCAAAAAAAATGCTCCTTAACTAAACAAACTTGTATCAATTCTTAAGTCTTTGAGATATAGCAATGCAATTAAGACTTATCTTTGCTTCCATGTGCTATTTGGTTACATCTGAAAGCTTTCTTACTCGTCATTTTAATTCATTTATTCACTAGATAAGAATCTCAGATTTGAGCTTCTGTAGAAATTAGTACAAACAAGTGATGTTTAATGACTGCTATAAAAATCATTTCCATAAACAGTTACAATAGATGCACTCGCAATATGGTTGCACTAGGAAATAAAGTGATAATAAAATTAAATGGAAATAATCCAAACATTATTATTGCTTATTCCTAAATTTTATGTACCCTCATTATTGTTTCTGAGTCCCTAGAGGTAAGGACTCTTGAGGTAAGTCACTCAGTTCAGTTCAGTTCAGTTCAGTTGCTCAGTCATGTCCAACTCTTTGCAACCCCATGAATCGCAGCAGGCCAGGCCTCCTTGTCCATCACCAACTCCCAGAGTTCACTCAGATTCACCATCGAGTTAGTGATGCCATCCAGCCATCTCATCCTCGGTCGTCCCCTTCTCCTCCTGCCCCCAACCCCTCCCAGCATCGGAGTCTTTTTGAATGAGTCAACTCTTCACATGAGGTGGCCATAGTCCTGGAGTTTCAGCTTTAGCATCATTCCTTCCAAAGAAATCCCAGGGTTGATCTCCTTCAGAATGGACTGGTTGGATCTCCTTGCAGTCCAAGGGACTCTCAAGAGTCTTCTCCAACACCACAGTTCAAAAGCATCAATTCTTCGGTGCTCAGCCTTCTTCACAGTCCAACTCTCACATCCATACATGACTACTGGGAAAACCATAGCCTTGACTAGACGGACCTTAATCAGCAAAGTAATGTCTCTGCTTTTGAATGTGCTATCTAGGTTGGTCATAACTTTTCTTACAAGGAGTAAGCGTCTTTTAATTTCATGGCTGCAGTCACCATCTGCAGTGATTTTGGAGCCCCCCAAAATAAAGTCTGTTTCCCCATCTATTTCTAGAGGACTCTAAAAGTCCTCACCTGAAGACAGGTAAGAAAAGGAAAGCAAAGCAGTGGGAAGAGTAAGGATTTTGACATCATGAAGACTTGTTTCAGTTCTAACTCCCAGGATTTACTAAATGCATGACCTTCACCATGTTACATAAGTCTATATACTTCAGTTTCTTCATCTGCAAAATGTACATAAACCAGCTCAGAGAGAGATTGTGCAGGTATCATCAGCAGAGTAGCTGAAACCAGTGCCTGGATTATAATAGCTGCTCAGAATATGTCTCTTATCCCCCACCCTCTTCCTTGATTCATTTCCAGCATGGATTTTTCAGATGCAGTATAACATTTATTTGGAAATCAGTAGTTTGAAAAATAAAATTATAAGTCTATACAAAATAAATCGCATTTGCAAATGTCACATATCATAAAAGCATAGTAAAGCAGTTGAAATGGGAATTTTTAAAAGGAGAACATTCTAATCTTCCACTTATAACGCTAAGGATTCACATATTCATGTCTGCTGGAGATAGACCATGGGCCATGAAATCCCCAAACTGCACCAAGTTTTACTGAGTCTTCCTACAAAGTAATTTTTCTTCTGCCCATTTTTTTTTCCCAATTACACAGCAATTGCCCTAATTTAGGTTACAATTTTTGCTTGGGGGACTGCTCTAACCTGACTGGTCTCCCCCCTGACCTTTTGCTGTTATCACCCCATTTTCTACCCCAAGTCGTTGAGGGATTTCCCTTTACTATTTGAAAAGATCCAAAATTTTCAACATAGTTTATAAAACCTGTTACAATCTACATTTCCAATCTCAGCTTCCCTTGAGAACTATAGGATTGAGACTAAATTATGCTCCATGTTGCTTATGAAAACCATTATTAATAAACACAGTTATTAGTAATGCATACAATAAGGTGCAAAATTACTCCATCCCTGATTTTAAAGAGTTAAGTGAAAGCTTGGATGTTATTGAGATGGTTGTATTCTATTTATTATCATTAACAACATTAATTAAATAAAATTGTCAATTAAAGTAATGCTTATATTCCCAAAGGATTAAAATAAGGCTAAGAAGTACATTTCCCCCATAGTTCAATACTGAGGAAATAATCTACTTTAAAGTAAATACTACAACCTAAAGTAATATTCGGAATTACAAAAGCAAACTATTCACTAAATACCACCCCAGTTGCCAAACATCGGACTAGAACAATAGTCGGAGGACAAAGAAAGATATCTCTGAAAGAAAACAGAATAATTGCTACTTGCTTTCCATGAGATTTTTAAATGGAAAACCTACTTTGGGATAAAGTTTTAGGCATATTTTCATTTGTAGGATTGCTGTAAACGCAGTTCTGTTGAACTACAACTTAATTTCCAAATACTGTTTTCCTTCAAATTAATGTGTAGGGGAGAATTAAGCAAAATAATTTTGTCTATCAGCATTTTTCCCAACAAAGGGATTATCTCTTAACACACAGACACACACACACACACAGAGAATAGTAGACATTTGTGCTATGTATTCTTTATGTTAAGGACTGCCCTGGTGGCTCCAACGGTAAAGAAACTACCTGCAGTGCAGGAGACCCGACTCTGATCCCCGAATCAGGAAGATTCCCTTCTCCAGGGGATGTATTCTTTATATTAAGGCTACAACAAAAAATGTTATGTAAACTGTGATCCTGTGAAAAGGATTCCCAAATTGAGTAAGAAAGTACAGTAGTGATTCAGGGCAAGTCCAGGAAATGGACTCTTAATTAATTAAATGATCAAAACTGAGGTGGCTCACGGGCTTCCCTGGTGACTCGGTCGTAAAGAATCTGACTGTCAATGCAGGAGACACAGGTTCAAATCCCTGACTCGAGAAGATCCCACAAGCCGTGCAGCAACTAAGTCCATGCGCCAGAACTATCGAGCCTGTGCTCCAGAGCCCAGGAGCTACAACCACAGACCCCACACACCGCACAACAGACACCCATGTGCCCGAGAGCCCCCGTTCCACATCAAGAGAAGACATCAAAGTGGGAAGCCCGAGGACTCAACTAGAGAAGAGACATGCAGCAACAAAGATCCGGCACGGCCAGAAATAATAAATGAATGAACTTTTTTTTTAATTGAGTGGCTCAATGAAGATACAAATGAAAACAAAACTTCTTTGTGGACATAAAACTCATCTATCACCAGAGTTTTAGAAACAATCAAAGGAAATAGATGGCAGCCTTCCACAGTTCTTATTTTAATGTATCACTCAGGCTTTAATTCCCAAAGATTTTTCTCTCTGTATCTTGCACTGGTAATTAAAATGAAAGGTTAAACAACTGAACTCAGATTTATTTGTTTCTCCACCAAGTGAGCTGGTGATAACAATGTCTATCTAGTGTCTTTATTAAGTTATTTTTCATGTCAGTTCCACCAAATTCAGGTCCTTCTACCTCCAAAAGAATTAAATCACACACCTGTTTGCTCATCTGAAACTCTGAACAATGATGACCCTTGAGGCTTTACATTGTATGACCAGTGGAGTTTGTTAACTGATATGAATATTTCTCTTCTAGAAGTGTATAGCTCTCTTTGAGTTTCTGTCTGCCTTTCTAGGATCAAGATGAGAGAGACCCTAAGAGGATGGGTTTCTTTAAATAAGGAAAGTTTCTGGAGGGCTACTGGTTTGCTGCTTGTTTAAAAAGGTCTCTGTACATCACCTTCTGGTGACAACAGGAAGCTGTCTAAATCTACTCACAAGAACAACATCAAATCAACAATTATACAGGACTTTGATGTGAACTTGGACAGCCCATGCATTTAAAAAGACTGCCTTGAAGCACAGAGAAAATTACAAAGTTTGTTAAAAATCTGCCTTCCTTCCATTCATATGCCCTATGGTTTCCATTTGTTTTTTAAGTAAACAAACCTGAGGGTCTGACAGGCTGGACAGTGGAGCATTCGTGAGACCAGATCCTGCATGATAAAAAGGCTCCTCTTCACTGCCTGTATTCCCAGAACACTGGCAGCTGGTGAATTTATGGACTCAATGACGAGTGGTCTTTCCCTTGAATCCTAAGTTACTGTTCCAAACCTCCTTTCATCAGAAGGATCAACAGAGCAGTGAAGGCATAACTCATCCTGACTGAAGAAGTTTATCACTGGTTTCAATGTTTCCCCACATTTAGAGAATTTCTTAGATGCTTTCCAACATCAACCTCATACCTATGGGATTTTCTTAAATTCCAATAGCCCCCTCCTTGGCTCAATAGCATTTAATACTGATATTTTTACAATCACTCAAAAAGTGATCATTGTAAGAGAGACTGCATTGTTGCTAAAGTCAAAGAAATAATTTAAATAGGCACAGACATCATCTCTTATCAACTGAGTCACTAGATGATAAAAAAATTCCCTGAAAGTACTGGAGATCAACTTAGACCCACTTGCCCAGGCTGCAAAGATTTAGCAGAGTGAGCAGATTCAGGGGCACGGTGGGCAGAAGAGATGCTGTAAGAGGAAAGGCTTTGGGCAGAAAGCAGGCTACTTAAAACCCAGCACAATTAAGTCCAGCAGTTCAGAGCTGAAGAACTGATGCTTTCAGACTGTGGTGCTGTAGAAGACCCTTGAGAGTCCCTTGGACAGCAAGAAGATCAAACCAGTCTAAAGGAAATCAACCATGAATATTCATTGGAAGGACTGATGCTGAAGCTCCAATTCTTTGGCCACCTGATGCAAAGAGATGGCTCATTGGGAAACACCCTGATGCTGGCAAAGGTTGAAGGCAAGAGGAGAAGGAGGCAACAGAGGATGAGATGGTTGGATGGCATCACTGACTCAATGGATTATGAGTCTGAGGAAACTCCAGGAGTAAGGACAGAGAAGCCTGGCATGCTGCAGTCCACAGGGTCACAAAGATTTGGACACAACTGAGTGACTGAACAATAACAACAATGAAGCTCACTTCTTGCATAAGACTTTGTTTAGAGAAAAGAAAATAGAGATTACACATTGTATTATAATGTGGTTCAGGGTAAGATGGCCCTCTGTTATTATAACAGAAAGAGTGTCACATTACCCTGACCACACTTCTATAAGAATCACTTACTGTGAGCGTGGAATGAACTCTGATAATGAGATGCTGGTTAGAGAATGAAGTGTCAAGACACTCAGCTTTCCCAGGAAGTAAGGAAAAGTCTGGCCTGGGATCCTTACTGGCTTTCCAAGACTGTTCAAAGTCTTTCAAAGGAGCTTAAAGTACTCCTTATTTCATTTTAAACCTCTGCTACTGCAACCCCATGGACTGTAGCCTGCCAAGTTCCTCGGTCCACAGGATTCCCCAGGCAAGAATGCTGGATTGGGTTGCCATTTCCCTCTCCAGAGCATCCTCCTGACCCAGGGATCGAACCCGCATCTCCTGCATAGACAGATGGATTCTTTACCACTGAGCCAGCAAGGAAGCCTGTAAAGCAACTATACTCCAATAAAAATTAAAGGAAGGAAGGAAGGAAGGAAGAATGGGAGGAAGGAAGGAAGCGAGGTAGGTAGTAAGTAGATAGATAGACAGACAAACAGAGATACAGGTGATGGATATTAACCTGAAGACCCTCAAGGATGTCCAGGCTCCACAGGTCTTGTTGTTGATTAAGAGTCCTAGTCCTTTCTGAAGTGAGGCTGCATCAGCACTAAACTTCTTCAACCATCTCGACTGCGACTCCAAAAATAAACAAGTACATATTTGGAAGGCTGTTATTCCAGTCTGTGGTAGGAACTCTAGCATCAGTTCCTACCACAAGGAGGTCACCAACCATGTGAATTGATGAAACTGGATTAAATACTCTTAATGCAACTTCCAACTATATAACTCTATGATCTATGTATCATAAATTAAAAATAAACAGAAAAGTGAAATTCAAAGTGTTAAGTCACTCAGTTGCATCTGATTCTTTGAAGCAGCATTTGACTGTAGCCAACCAGATGCCTCTGTCCGTGGATTTCCCAGGCTAGAATACTGGAGTGGGTTACCATTTCCTCCTTCAGGGGATCGAACCTCGGTTCTCCTGCATTGAAGGCAGATTGCTTACTGTCTGAGCCACCAGGAATTTTTTAAATAAATAGAGAAGATTCATAGAAAAGGAAGAGGGGAAGGAGAGAGAGGGAAATATAAATGCAAGGAAGGGCTCAGAAGAGCACGCATGGTATGTCATAGAGAAGAGGTAATAAAGAAAGGGAGAGGCAGATTCCAAAGATTTTGCCAATAGTTTTAACCTAAACAGATCTTTAGGTCAGTGTGGATGGGGGGCATAAATTAAACTGAACTCCTCATGGATATCTAACTCAAGAAGAAAATCAATAGTAACTTTCAGAGTTCACACAGCTTCATCGACAGAGTCCCATTAAAACCCTCCAGATTTCTTTCCTTACAGCTCAGATGTTCCCTGGAGAAAATGCTGATTCAGAACAAGGAAGTTTATAAATTGTTGGCCATTTCTCATTGAGAGAAAACAGACACAGAATTATGCTTAGAGCAAAACGAAGCCAGTAGCCTTCACAAGTTCCACAGTGAAATATAGGGTAACAAACTTGTCTTCTTGAAAGATATAGCAAGCACTCTTGGATAACAAATAAGAATTGGCAATGTTGTGCTATCTGGGTACAATGTTCCAATTTTATATTCCAAAAGCATAATAATGAATCAAATGAAATAAAGCCTTTGATGTATACTGTGTGTGTGTGCACAGGTGTATCTGTGGTCAGTCATGCCTGATTCTTTGCAACTGTGTGGACTGCAGCCCTCGAGACTCCTCTGTCCATGGAATTCTCCAGGCAAGAATACTGGAGTGGGTTACCATTTCCTCCTCCAGGGGATCTTCCTGACCCAGGAATCAAATGCGTATCTCCTGCATCAGCAGGTAGATTCTTTACCACTGTGCCATCTGGGAAACCCCAGACATATACTAGAAAGCTAAAACAACAGGTGACTAGAACTAGGAACAGAACAAACTTCAGAAAATTTAAGGAGTGTAAAACCAGAACCGTGATGCTGAAAATGAGACAGAAATTCTCATAGTTACATCATTCCCCTACATAAAATCAACTGATGATATCTGTTATTTATGTGATACAGATGCAATGTTCTAGATAGATAATTGGTTAGTTATTAAAGACACTTGAAAATGAATAATGGAAGAAATACAGGAATTAAAAGTGGAGACTCAATCCCATCACAATGTTCATCATCTTATTTTTGTCAATGAAGGAATCACAAGGCGATGCAGAAAGGGTGAGGGCTACTCTTTGTGTTGTGTTTAGCTGCTCAGTCATGCCGTCTCTTTGTGACCCCGTGGACTTTAGCCCGCCAGGCTCCTCTTGTCCATGGGGATTCTCCAGGCACGACCACTGGAGTGAGTTACCATGCCCTCCTCCAGGAGATCTTCCCAACCCAGGGATCAAACCCAGGTCTCCCACATTGCAGGCAGCTTCTTTACCGTCTGAGCCACCAGGGAAGCCCTGGTGGGGTGCGTACTTTACTTGGTTGCACACTTTACTTTACTTACCTGCTTCTCTGTGAGAATGACTCTCCCCAGTAACTGGTCCTCTAGACCTTTCACAGTGACTGTGAAGTCGATGATGGAGGTCCGAGCACTTATTTCAGGGGTATAGGCTGGATTGGGCAGCTTGGTGGTGATGTAGAGTCTGAATCCATCCATCACATCTATCTCTTTGTCACCAACTTTCACCTTTGTTATAAAAAGAAAGTTAAAAGTAACGAAACCCAGATACACCTTACTGTGTGTTTTTTGCTTAGAATCTAGTATTGCTGAACCACTATACACCTGGAGATCATGTGTATACTTCAAAAGAAATGTTCATTAGGCATTCAGAGGGCTTTAGGCCACTAGGAAGAAAAGAAAGGAGAAAGAAAAGTAAGAGAGGAAGGGGGAAGGGAGACAGAGAGGGAAGGCGGGAGGGAAGGAAGTTATCCAACATTTTTTGGTTGTTGTTCAGTTGCTCAGTCATGTCCGACTCTTTGTGACCCCATGGACTGCAGCACACCAGGCTTCCCTGTCCTTCGCCATATCCTGGATCCTGCTCAAACTCATGTCCACTGAGTTAGTGATGCCATCCAATACACATCACCCAGTAAAAGTAGAATGTGGGGTTTCCCTGATGGCTCATCCACCTGCCAGTGCTGGAGACACAGGTTGGATCCCTGATCCAGGAAGACCCCACATGCCAAGGAGTAACTGAGTCCATGTGCCACAACTATAGAACTTGTGCTCTACAGCCCGAGAACTGCAACTACAAAGCCCACGTGTCACAACTACTGAAGCCTGAGCACCCTAGAGCCCGTGCTCTGCAACAGGAGAAGCCACCACAGTGAGAGGTCCATGCAGCGCAACCAGAGAGGAGCTCCCACTCACCGCACCGAGAGGAAAGCCCAGGCAGCAACGAAGATCCCGTCCAGCCAAAAATAAATAAATAAATAAATAAATGTTGCATTTATCCCGTGGGCTTCTGTGGTGGCTCAGCAGTAAAGAATCTG
>SJYV01047563.1:0-15138 GCA_006410875.1 Neotragus pygmaeus | reverse complement strand
GCACTTCAGTAGCTGCACATCTCGGGCTCTAGAGCACAGGCTCCGTAGTCATGGTGCATGGAGTTAGTTGTTCCAGCTCATGTGGGATCTTTCCAGATCAAGGATCAAACCTGTGTCTCCTGCGTTGGCAGGTGGGTTCTTTACTGCTGAGCCACCAGGGACGTCCCCTCAATTACCTTTCAAAGTGAGGTCCTTTGCTAAGCCTGGAATACCAAATGTAACCATCTTTTCTCCTGGTCAAAGGCTGAACCCAGGCCATCATCAAAGTCCTTGAGACCCTCAAGAGAATCCTCAAAATTTTGTTGAGGAATATAGAAGCGTAACTAGAGCCTACCATACGGAGCTCCTGGATCTCTGCCAGTTTATTTAAATGAATCAGGATGTGGTAGTGCCCCAAAACGGATGACTGAAGCCAAATGCTAAGATCCTGAGACTGATGACAAAGACCTAAATACAAACTGTGGTTTGCCACAGATGGCTCAGAAGGCACTAGAAAAATAGCTGAAGACCTACTTGAAAGTATGGATAAGGCATTTCCCAGAGAGACTGACTAGTCTATCAATCTTGCAAACAAACATGAAAAGAATGACGCAGTCTCAGATTATAAGACAAAAATTGGAAACTCTGTGTGTGAAACATTCTTTATTAAATGCAGGTTCAGAAAACACTCTTACTTTCTTATTCATTAGGGAGCTCTGGCTGAACCAAGTAGCCTAGTTAAGAGACACGAGCTGGGCTGGGAAGCTACCTTTCTTGCTGAATTAATAGACCTAGCTAAGCATTTTGAAAAAACCTTGGAGAAAGATAAAATTCAAAAAGCCAACCAATTTATGGCCCTGAAGTTATAACAGCTCCAGGGGCCAAGGGGACCTCCACAAACACATTGCAAGCCAGAATCTAGAGATCCCCCATTCAGGAATACTCTGCTCTGAAGTGTCTGCCTTCACTGCAGAGAGCTGGGCACTGAAAAAAGCAATGCCCCCTGCAGATGCCCCCTGAATGCATTGCCCCCCTGAACCCATTGCTTCGTAGACCTCCATTTATTAATCCAGCCTGCTTTTCTATTGGAGGAATTAAAAAACTTTGATTACTGAAGTAATAATAAACACTGATGGGGCTCTGAGGGGTGCTCCTGTAAGTTGCTCCCCAGGATTCTTCTAAATAAGCAAATGGAACCCAAGATAAACAGTGGAGAATACTGCACAGTATTGGGGTTTACCATTGCCACTTTATCACTATTAAAACTTCCTTTCATAAAACAGCAACTCCCTTGGAGTAAAGAGAATATTTCCATATTGGGGGTTTCTAAACAAGTGCAAAGGGTATTTGTGTTTAACCTAAATTGAACCAGAAGACATTTTTGGAAACCATACTTTCCTTCTGAGTGACATGGCCCCATAAGCCTGTTAGGATGAGGTTTGCTTTCTAAAAATGAAGAGTTATATAAAATTTAACTCAGAAGGTACAACGATCTTAGAATTTTCTGATCCCCCTGAACCTGAGGTGTCCTACTCTCTGCAAGCGGGAACTGATGCAACTGAGACTCTGAAGTATGAAAATCCTTAACTCTCAGAAGTGCCTGCATGCCTGTATGCTTCTTCCTCAAGTGACACAGGCAAAATCAAGAGCACTGAATCAATAAAACTAAACAGAGCATTCCAAACTCCTGCCTAAACCAGAAGCTATCCTAGAGCTCTCACCAAATACAGACTTAATTAAGGAAGGACTTAACAATTCCATGCAGTAGTCTCTGTAACACTCTGATCTTGCTCATCAGAAAACCAAATGGATGAGGCTGGAGATCTGTCCAGGGTCTGCATGCAATTAATAAAATTATGATGCTAAGTTTCCATTCCAAATCCCAAGACCTTGTTATCTAATGTACCTACAAGCTCAAAATGGTTCACAGCAGTGGACCTTAGCTCTGCTTTCGTTAGTATTCCAGGTGACAAGGATAATCAATATTTATTTGTCTTCACTTAGGAAAAACCAACACCATACCTGGACTATAATGCCACAAAGATTCACTGGAGCCCCATCTTATTTTTCACAGGTTTTACATCAAGACTTGGCAATCTTTCAGTTCCTAAGAACTCTACACTCATTCACTATGTAGATAACTTATTGCTGTGTTCCACTACAAAGGAGAACTCAGAAATAGATTTGAGTTATCTATTACAATAATTAGCTTGTAAAGGCCCTAAGACCTCAAGGAAAATCTCCAATTCTCAAAGGAAGTGGTCTACTACCTAGAACACAGTTGGAGTGCAGAAGTCATTTCCTTTTCACCTGAAAAAAGAGACGCTATCCCCAACTCGCCCGGACCGATGACGAAACAGCAAATAAGAGTTTCTTAGGATTTGCAGGATATTGTAGATCTTGGGTTCCAAATTTTTCTCTGATCACCAAGTCCCCTGTATGAGCTTGCAAGGATCTCAGTGCCAGAGCTTAACACTGGGAAGATAATCATGAGCAAGTTCATCGCCAACTAAAATTAGCCTAGCAACGAACTCCAGCCCTGGGGCCCCCAAACCTTTCATCTTATTTGTCCATGAGTGATAACCAGGATGCAGAAACTCTAACACAAGAACATGGAGGAAAACAGAGCTATTGCTTCCTGTAACTTACAGTTAGACTCAGGAGCCAGAGCATATTCAAACTGTTTGAAAGCAGCAGCCACAGCAGCTAAATTAGTGGAAGACTTAGGTGAATTGGTATTAGCATATGACTTATACTTACGAGTACCTCATGCTGTTCAGTCTATTAAACTCCCATCAGACTCAACAGTTTTCAGCAAGCAGACTCTCATGAGACCCTTCTCCTTTCACTTTCTAAGCATCTTGAGCACCTCAACTTTCTCAGCTCTGCCGCCCTTGCAGATGATGGTACAGATCATCGTAACTTATAGACATGGCGGTATGGTTATTGACCCCTTGCATTGACATACAGGTTACATCACTAAAAAACAAAAATTCGGTACTTGTCGCTGGGTCCTATGCTAGGAATGCAGGGGGGGCGGAAATCAAGCAGGATATGCCATGACAGCTCAATTGGATTTATGGCAAAGGGGAAGCTTTTCCCAATTTAACTCTATTCAACCAGCAGAACTATATGCTCTCGCTCAGAGTTGGCAGTTATCCAAAGGAAAATCAGTAAACCCTTATACCAACAGCAAACATGCCTTTGGGGTGGTGCATGACTGGTTGATTATGGAAACAGGTTCCTCAGTACTAGTGGAAGGCTGATGAAAAATGTGCCCCTTATAAATGAAACCACTCTCCATCATTCTATTGTGTAACTGAACTGCAGTTATTAAAACTGAAGCTCATACTAGAAAGAGAGAACATGATTATCAGGCAAATGCTGTGGCAGACTTCCATGCTAAAGCAGCCAGTGCTAAAACTGTACCAAGACACAACCTGAATGAACTTTGTAAGATCAATTCTAACCAAATTATTTATGATAATTTATATAAAAGACAAAATCCGGCATCTGAGCTGGAGCAACAATCTTGGGACCAACAAGGGTGCAAATTTGACATTATACAAGAATTTACTGAGGGCCCGGACAGTTGCTTCATTCTTCCTGAATCCTTGAAAATGCCATTACTAAAAGCCCTACATTCTGCATCTCATCGTGGCACAGATAAAATTATCTGAATTATGAAAAAGAACTGGTGGAATGGCTACTCCAAGGTTACAAATCTGGTTTACCACCAACGTCTGATTTGTCAAATCCATAATCCTGGCAAGACTATTAAGGTATTAGATGGGGCATTCCTATCATCTACTGAGCAGGCCATTTGAACACTTACAAATGGATCTAATTCAATTGCTTCTCTCAATGAGTTATCAATTGTTGTTGTTCAGTTGCTAAGTCATGTCCGACTCTTTGTGACCCCATGGATTGAGCACGCTAGGCTCCTCTGTCCTTCACTATTTCCTGGAGTTTGCTCACATTTGTGTCCATTGAGTTGGTGATACTGTCTAACCCTCTCCTCTGCCATCCCCTTCTCATTTTGACTTCAATATTTCCCAGCATCAGAATCTTTTCTGAGTCGGCTCTTCACATGAGGTGGCCAAAGTACTGGAGCTTCAGCTTTAGCATCAGTCCTTTCAGTGAATATTTAGGGCTGATTTCCTTTAGGATTGACTGGTTTGATCTTCCTGCAGTCCAAGGGAGTCTCAAGAGTCTTCTCCAGTACAATTCGAAAGCATCAGTTCTTTGGCACTCAGTCTTCTTTATAGTCCTGCTCTCACATTCATGTATGACTACTGGAAAGACCATAGCTTTGACTATATGAATGGTTATCAATATGTTCTTGTAATTGCTTGTATGTTCTCAGGATGGAGTGAAGCCTTCCTATGCAGAAAGACTGATGCCACAACTGTAGCTGAGAAACTTTTAGAAAATATATTTCCTTCATGGGGCTTCCCCAGAGAAATCTCCAATGAGAGGGGAACTCATTTCCTCAGACAAATAATTAAACAAATAAAGCACTGCTGACTCAAAGGCATTATCATTGTCCTTAGTGACCTGGTGAAGTTGAACAAATAAATGGCATCTTAAAACTAAAGCTAGCTAGGGCTTTGCTGGTGGTCCAGTGGTTGAGAATTTGCTGTGCAATGCAGGGGACAAGGGTTCAATCTCTAGTCAGGGAACTAAGACCCCACATGCTGGGAAGCAATCAAACCCCTCAGCCACAACTAGAGAGTCTGGGTGCTGCAACAAAAAGATTCCATGTGCTGCAACCAAGCCCTGACACAGCTAAATATATAAAATAAACATTAAAAAAAACAGAATCTAGCTAAATTAACGGAATCAATTGGACAGTCCTTGCCTAGAATTCCAGTATTGGAGATAAAGACCTTGATCTGTGATCTTGGGAGAGCTGTCTGTCACCTCAAGATATCATTTGCCTCTGGGGAGGAATCTTCTGGGCATGGCGATTAAATCAACACCTATGGGAAAGGATAAAAGAATGCATTATGAAATAGTAATGGGAAGATTGATAGAATCACATCTGTCTCTTGGACTCAAATTCTGATATGATTCAGTAGTGTAAAGCTTTAACACAAATTTCCACCTGGTAAAAAAAGCTTTCCATGATTTTTCTACAGATGGTTGAGGCTTCTACATTTTAGAACCTGGAGGGTGGATATTCTGGAAACATCTAAGAAAGACTGACCTTGAACTTCATTAGAAGAGACCATCTATATTTGCCTCACTACCCAGATAGTAGTCAAACTTCAGGGACTCGAACCCTAGGTCCACATCTCCCAGTTGTAAAGTTCCAGAGTCTTGGGACTACATCCTAGCCAGAGATGTAAAGCTAACGTTGAACAGGGAGATCCCTCCCCAGAAGCAAATGACATCTTGAGATAAACAGCTCTCTCTAGATTACAGATCAAAACATATGTCTCCAATATGAAGTCTTTATCTCTTTTGCCTATTTGTTGTCTGCTTTCTATTAACGCATGGGAAGATAACACTATAATTAGGATTTCACCAACAATAGCTACTGCAGGAAACTGAACTAGATTTTTCATGTTAAACCAAAATCAGCCCATGAAGGGAGAAACCCCTCAGTTTACCCTGTAAGTAATTTCACTGGAATCCCAAACGCCACTGTGTACCTAACTTGTTCCACAGGTCCTTTTTATAAAGTTAAAATACCAATTCCACATATACCTGTTTCTTGCCTCAATTTAACCCAATCTTGGGATGGAAAATGAGATTCACTGAATATATATATATAAAAGACACTGTAAAACAGTCAATGTAAATCAAATCATTTGTAAGTTTGCTGACAAGCCTACATATTCAGATGGTCTTTTGCTATGCTGGGCCTTGGTAAAATGATGCGAACCAATCAATGAGGCCACAAATGATAACACTCATGAAGCAGTCCTAGGTGTTCTTCCTGGCTTTGTATGCAGAAGTTTTGGTATTACCCCTCAAGCTTGAGCAGCTCATTGTCTTGACAGCTGGAGAATGAAACGGCACCATGCTCTTGCTGCATTTACTATTTCATTATCCCTTTATAATACCTCAGAAACTCAACACTGGCCCACTCCCTTGAACTTATACTATAGACAGAAAAGAAGTTTGTCAGCAGATGTTAATATCTCCAGATGGGGATCATTTGGACAGTCCCTTCTTCCACGGCTCAGAGTTAGCAGAAACAAACATGTGATTAGAAGCTTATCTTTAACTCTGGCTGTGATAGCTGAGCCTACCACCGCTAAAGCCTTGGCTGCACAACAAAATACCTCAGCTTTCTAGATAGTAAGAACTGCTTTAGGGTATCTGTTGATTGAACAAAGAGTCTGCACCATGGCTAATACCTCCAGCTGTACCTGAATTAACACCTCTGGTATTGTAAAAACTCAAATACAAGAAATTAACAAACAAGCTACTTGGTTAAAATGGATTGGTACCACATCAGGAACATTCTTTGATTTATTTGAGACCGGGTTCAGGGGGCCCTGGCTAAGAAGTACACTTGGGTCTTTTGGTATTATTTCCTAGTAGTCATCAATATTTGTAGAAGGGAATGGCAGTCCACTCCAGTATTCTTGCCTGGAGAATTCCATGGACAGAGGAACCTTGCAGGCTACAGTCCATGGGGTCACAGAGAGTTGGACACGACTAGGCGATGAACGCACACAGTCATCATTATAGTCTCCCTGGTGGGCTATGTTGTGTCAGAGATTTCAAATGCATATTTGCAACCACCAGCAGCAAATCAGATGGTCTCACTGAGCTCGGAGAAACAGAACCAAGATATATAATGGGATAAACAGCAAAGGCAATTCACCTATGGATCTGACATCATTAACTGATAAAAGCAATTTAACTCTCATAGTGATTGAGATTGGGGCTAACAGCAAACTCTTGTTCATCCTCTGAATGACCAAAAGGGAGTATTGTTAAATTAATCAAGGAGGCCATTGGACTGAAGTGGCTTCAATGTCTCAGCACCTATGTAAGCAAACCAAAATGTAAAGCTGTAAATACCTCAAGGTTATGTAAACAAAACCTAACAACCAATCATTAATAGCCAACTAGCATTTCAACTAGAGTCAATCAATAATTTCTTTACTTTGCTCCCACCTTTTCTCTATAAAAGCTTCTCCTCAGCTCCCATCTATGGAGTGCTTCTAACCACTTCCACTTGATGATGATCAATTCAAATGGATTTTTGCTCAAATAAATTTCTAAAATTTTAATATGCCTCAGTATCTTTTAACAATGGACTGTGCAATGGGTTTGGTCAGTAGGGAAGAGAAGCTTAGGAGTTAGAATCTAAAAGCATTTGTGTGACGGAATGCTGGGGACAATTGACATTCCCCAACATTATAAAACCGGTAGGACCTCTCCCCCTCAAAGGATGTGAATGTCCCTATAGTTCAAGTGGCAACTTCTAGATATCCCTGCACTGCCGTCAGCTTTGCACTCTCGGTGAGTCCTCAATTATAGAGAAAATGACATTGGAGGGCTGCTGTTTCATAGAACATCTTGAAAGCCACATACCAGTAACAGCAATTGGGTATATACCACAGGAGTAAGTAGAGAGAGAGTCAGAGAAGTGTCTCTTTCCCTAAGAGTTGGGTGATATAACCTAATGAAATACAATGACTTTTTAAGTGAACAGTTAAGGAGAAGAAAGAAAACAGATAAATAGACAGGAGGAAGCATGCCCAATGGGCAGAGAGTGCTGAGTGCCCAAGGGGGTAGAGTTGCCCACCTGCCCACAAGTCAGCCCCAGCGGCCTCCCCGCAGCTCCAGCTCTTCCTACTCTTCCCATTTGTCTCATAATAATATTTTATTGAATAACTTAATCCTCTGTGTCTTACTTTTATTACTTTTATACACATAGCTCTACCTCATTCTTTTTTACTGTCACATAATATAGCATGAACATTCTCTGGCTTATTTAGCTCTTTCCCTACCAAAGGACAGTTAGGTAATTCCTGAGTTGTCATTACCTGCCATGCTGCAAGGAACACCTTTTATTCATGATTCCTGCACATGTACGTTTCTCTAGTATACAGTTGCTGGATCAGAGGATATGGGCATTTTTGCAAATAAAATTAAAAAAAATTTTGGAACAATTTTAGATTTACAGAAAAGTTGTAAGAGTATTGACAGTCCCCATATATCCTTCACCCAGTTTCCTCTAATGTTATTATCTTACATTATCATGGTACATGGGTCAAGACTAAGAAATCCAACATTTGCATATTACTGTGAACTAAACTCCAGGCTTTAGTTGGATTTCTTTTCTTTTCTTTTTTTTTTAATATTTATTTATGTGGCTGCACCAGGTCTTAGTGTAGCACTCGGGATCTTTTTAGTTGTGGCATGCAGGCTTTTCATTTGGGGGATGCAAACTCTTGTGGGATCTAGTCCCCTGACCAGGGATAGAACCTGGGTCCCCTGCATTGGGAGTGTGGAGTCTTAGCCACTGGGCCACCAGCGAGGTCCCTATTTGAATTCCATTAGTTGTATTATCTTTTCAGGCTGCCATAATAGAATATCATTGATTTAGGTGACTTAAACAACATACATTTCTTTTCTCACAGTTCTGAAGGCTGGAAGTCTGAGATCAGGGTGCCTCCAGGGTTGGTGTTTGGTGAGGTCTCTCTTCTTGGCTTGCAGACGGCCACCTTCTCACTGCGTCCTCACATGGCTTTTCTTCTGTGCACACCTGCACGGGAAGAGTGAGCGAGCGCTTTGGTGTCTCTTCCTCTTAGAGGGCACTAGTACTATGGGATTAGGACTCCGTCCTTATGACCTCATTAACCTTAATTACCTCTCTCAAGGTTGTATCCACACACAGTCACACTGGAGGTTAGGTCTTCAACAGAAGAATTTAGGAGGGGACACAATTCAGTCTATAGCACTGGCTTTTCCACTAATGTCCTTTATCTGTTCCATCATCCAATCCAGGATACCACATTGCCTTTGGGAGTATGTGCATTTTTAGATTTATTAATAAATCAATTTGGCCAAATTGCTTTCCAAAGTGGCCCTACTAGTTGCCACATTCTCAGCTGGGTGTCCCCCTTTCTTCATATGCTTCCCATTTCTGATAGTATCAAACTTTAAAATATTTGCCAATCAGATAGGTGGCTAATAGTATCTTGCTGTTTATTTGTTTATTTACTTGCTACACTGCGCAGTATATGGAACTTCCCCAACCAAGGATCAAACCTGTGCCTCCTGCAGGTGGAAGTGCAGAGTCTCGATCATTGGAATGCCAGGGAAGTCCTCTTGCTGTTTAATCAGAAATTCCCTGAACGCAAGTAAAGTCAAGCTACTCTTAGCTGGCCACCTGTCATTCCTCGACGGTGAATTACCTATTCTTAACCTTTGACCTTTTTTTTCTTCTTTAAACTGTATGATGAATTTTTCTTACTGAATTGTAAGAAAATTGTACTTTTGTGAGGGGAGGGGCTATGTCTTATAGTCACTGCTGGCATATAATAGGTGCTTTTTGTTCTAGGAACCAGAAACTACTTTGAGGAAATGAAAAATCTGTCCCAGGAAACTGAAGTAGGAGAGTAATGAGGCTTCTTCAGGGTTTGAAAATGGGAAGGGTACATGGCCTCTTCTCCCCTTTCCACAGTCTAGCTCTCCTCACTCTGTTCCTCACAGTGCGAGAGGGCTGGTCCTGACCGGTACACCCTCTGACATCATCCAGCTGCCTGGAAATCCTGAAAAATGTTAGGAGAGAGAATCTGATTGGCCTTGCGTGGGTTGGGGTGACACTCCTGCGGGACTCCTACTTCTAGGCTCTTAAGCTGGAACGTGTGGAGGAAAGATGGTTGCTGGGAGCTCCCACTCTGGGTGGGGAGGGGTGAGCTGTGCAGATAGCCAAAGAAGAGCCAGGTCCAGCAGGACTGTGATGGATAGAATGGGAGACATGACCCCTGCAGGTGTCTTGCCCCCCAAATGTACCTCATCCTTGTCTCGCTAGCAGCTGGAATGCCAATGTATCCTCAACACGAGTGACTAGACATCTGTTATTTCTGCCGTTCAGCATCCCTTCTTTTGTTAACTTCATATGGTTTTTCTTTACAACATCTGCCCATCTCAGTCCACATGCTGATTCCTCTGGGAATGGGTGTCTGATCTCAGGCATAGGGGAATGGCACATCCCGTGTGCCACAGTGATTGGTTGAGGGATAAGTATGTGACTAAGCATGTGATCCAGTTCAGGCCAATGAGAGTTAGACCTGAGATTTTGTTCACACTGCTGGAGAAAGGAAGATCTGTTTCTTTTCTGAGGGCCTTGGCGTGGTGAAGTCATACATCTGGAGCTGCTAGGGGCCATTGTGTTTGAAAGACCTGTCTGAAAGGGAACTGATAAAAGGGGGAGCAGGGTAAAAGCAAAGAGACACAGACAAACACGGAGATCATGGTGACACTGCTGAGCCTTGGGTCAAGTCACATCTGGAGATACCTCTTCTGCAGTGGTCAGTCCCATGAACAGATGCACGCTTCCCTTCCTTGAAAAAAATACCGATCCAATNCTGCACGGGAAGAGTGAGCGAGCGCTTTGGTGTCTCTTCCTCTTAGAGGGCACTAGTACTATGGGATTAGGACTCCGTCCTTATGACCTCATTAACCTTAATTACCTCTCTCAAGGTTGTATCCACACACAGTCACACTGGAGGTTAGGTCTTCAACAGAAGAATTTAGGAGGGGACACAATTCAGTCTATAGCACTGGCTTTTCCACTAATGTCCTTTATCTGTTCCATCATCCAATCCAGGATACCACATTGCCTTTGGGAGTATGTGCATTTTTAGATTTATTAATAAATCAATTTGGCCAAATTGCTTTCCAAAGTGGCCCTACTAGTTGCCACATTCTCAGCTGGGTGTCCCCCTTTCTTCATATGCTTCCCATTTCTGATAGTATCAAACTTTAAAATATTTGCCAATCAGATAGGTGGCTAATAGTATCTTGCTGTTTATTTGTTTATTTACTTGCTACACTGCGCAGTATATGGAACTTCCCCAACCAAGGATCAAACCTGTGCCTCCTGCAGGTGGAAGTGCAGAGTCTCGATCATTGGAATGCCAGGGAAGTCCTCTTGCTGTTTAATCAGAAATTCCCTGAACGCAAGTAAAGTCAAGCTACTCTTAGCTGGCCACCTGTCATTCCTCGACGGTGAATTACCTATTCTTAACCTTTGACCTTTTTTTTCTTCTTTAAACTGTATGATGAATTTTTCTTACTGAATTGTAAGAAAATTGTACTTTTGTGAGGGGAGGGGCTATGTCTTATAGTCACTGCTGGCATATAATAGGTGCTTTTTGTTCTAGGAACCAGAAACTACTTTGAGGAAATGAAAAATCTGTCCCAGGAAACTGAAGTAGGAGAGTAATGAGGCTTCTTCAGGGTTTGAAAATGGGAAGGGTACATGGCCTCTTCTCCCCTTTCCACAGTCTAGCTCTCCTCACTCTGTTCCTCACAGTGCGAGAGGGCTGGTCCTGACCGGTACACCCTCTGACATCATCCAGCTGCCTGGAAATCCTGAAAAATGTTAGGAGAGAGAATCTGATTGGCCTTGCGTGGGTTGGGGTGACACTCCTGCGGGACTCCTACTTCTAGGCTCTTAAGCTGGAACGTGTGGAGGAAAGATGGTTGCTGGGAGCTCCCACTCTGGGTGGGGAGGGGTGAGCTGTGCAGATAGCCAAAGAAGAGCCAGGTCCAGCAGGACTGTGATGGATAGAATGGGAGACATGACCCCTGCAGGTGTCTTGCCCCCCAAATGTACCTCATCCTTGTCTCGCTAGCAGCTGGAATGCCAATGTATCCTCAACACGAGTGACTAGACATCTGTTATTTCTGCCGTTCAGCATCCCTTCTTTTGTTAACTTCATATGGTTTTTCTTTACAACATCTGCCCATCTCAGTCCACATGCTGATTCCTCTGGGAATGGGTGTCTGATCTCAGGCATAGGGGAATGGCACATCCCGTGTGCCACAGTGATTGGTTGAGGGATAAGTATGTGACTAAGCATGTGATCCAGTTCAGGCCAATGAGAGTTAGACCTGAGATTTTGTTCACACTGCTGGAGAAAGGAAGATCTGTTTCTTTTCTGAGGGCCTTGGCGTGGTGAAGTCATACATCTGGAGCTGCTAGGGGCCATTGTGTTTGAAAGACCTGTCTGAAAGGGAACTGATAAAAGGGGGAGCAGGGTAAAAGCAAAGAGACACAGACAAACACGGAGATCATGGTGACACTGCTGAGCCTTGGGTCAAGTCACATCTGGAGATACCTCTTCTGCAGTGGTCAGTCCCATGAACAGATGCACGCTTCCCTTCCTTGAAAAAAATACCGATCCAATTTGTGTTTTCCATCATTTACCCCTTCAAAGTGTGCTGACTTATACTGAGACAGAATAATAAAACAGGTAGCATTTCACATCCCCCTCCGGCCCTGTATGTGCAGTGAAGACGGCACCATGCTGTGCTGGGACCCTGCTCAAATCTTTGGCTTCTTCTCCATCAGCCCTGCAGCTGCTGCCTTTCTGTGGCTGGTGTGGATGGCTCCAGCTGTGCCCAACCTCTCTCTCTTCACTCCCTCCTCCCTTGTAGTCTCAGGGCTGCCTCCCGACTGCCCAGTGCCCTGGCTCCAGGCACTTTCCAAACCTCGGGGACAAACTCAAGGGCTTCCAGCGAGGCACCCCAGGCTCTTGTCCCCACTCTTTCCATTTCTTCATCAGCCTTGTGAAACTTTCCTTCACCCTAGATCTTCCTTGCCTCTGTTTCTCATCCTGGCAACACCTCCTGGTCTTTCAAGACTTGGCTCAAACCATACCTTGCCTAAAAGTCTTACCTAGTTGGTTGGGGACCTCTTCCTTGGCACTTGTCACCCTGTTATTGTATCTAGGCTGGCTAGCCTTTGGGCACTGGGAACATAGTGCCCAGAGTCCTGGGTCATGAGAATATTTTAACTTATTTAAAAATCAGAAGAAAAAAAGCACGTTAAGGGTCAAAGAAAATGTTATTTTTACTCACATCAGAAAAAAAAATTTGTTGGGCCCATAAAAATCCATTAAACCATTTAAAAAATTTTCTTTAGAAGATTCCCACGGAGGCAAAGGCTTCCCAGGTGGTGCTAATGGTAAATAAATCTGCCTGCCAATGCAGAAGACACAAGAGATGCAGGTTCAATCTCTGGGTCAGGAAGATCCCCTGGAGATGGAAATGGCAAACCACTCCAGTAGTTTTGCCTAGAAAATTGCATGGACGGAGGAGCCTGGTGGGTTGTAGTCCATGGGGTTGCAAAGAATCAGACACGACTGAACACACACACACACACTCAGAGACTAAAGTTCCTAGGACCAAGAGTCATAATGTGATCCGGATTGTGTTGTCTTCCCAGAGTAGACCCAGTAGACTGAGAGCTCCTAGGAAGTGGGGAACAGAACGTTCCAGGGCTGTGTTATGTAATTTTAAAACCTCTGTATCTCTAGTCCAGTGCTTGGCACGCAAGACAGGCTCAGGCAATGCTTTCTGAATAAGTGGATAAGCAAATGAACGAATGGCCTTGAGTGAGACTCTAGACTCTGAGCCTCCATTTCTTCATCGTCTTCGTGGATGGCTGTGAGGATTAAATGTGGGTGGAAGATGGCTTGGAACCATGGACTTGGAGTTGGTCCTGAAGCTATGCTCACAAATGGGAGCAAGGAGAGGAGCCAGAGGTTGTTAAAAATGCCTCTAGGTGTTGTCCATACCTTTTTGTTGATAACAAATAAGATTATCCTATTTATACTCAGAGAAAATGAACCAGAAGGACATTTACCAAAAGCATCTCACAGTGGTCAGCCCTGAGCATGGGTTATCTTCGTAATTAAAAAAAAAACAAAACATACTTAGAGGACTTCCCTCCTGGTCCAGTGGCTAAGACTCTGTGCTCCCAATGCAAGGGGTGGGGGTTCGATCCCTGCTCCGGGAACTAGGTCTCACGTGCTGCAACCAAGACCTGGCACAGTCAAATAAATAAAAATATTTACCTTTTAAACAAATATAAAATAAAAACCAACTTAGGAACAGGTGAAGGCCAGGTCCGTTTCTTATTTCACCTTTGTGTCCCTGGCCTGGCAGAGGTAAAGAACGCATGAATGAGGGAATCCCCCATCATATGGCTCCATTTGGCACTGCATTAACATCAGGGCCCCTGCCCTTGAGTAAGTCAAGGAGCGTAGGAAGGCCAGCAGTGGAAAGAATAGCCTTGCAGGAGGGAGACCGTGTTCACCCGAGATGTCTCTCGCAGGTCATCATGGGGACTGAGGAAGAGATGGGACATCTCCCGTGGTGACAGCCACCTTTTAGACACTACAGAAATTTTAGTTCCCAGCCCCTCTTCACAAACATTCAGGAGACGGGCTTCCTGTGCTGAAAGTAATTTAGAACTTCCCATGGCTCCCCAAGGGGACTGTTTCCTTTTCAGAAGCCGTGGGTGCTAAGTCAGTATCAGACTTGTGGGTCTTGCTCCCTGCTGTCTGCCCAGCGCCTAGGGGCATGCTGGCACACAGTAGGTGTGGAGTGAGCAAAGGAATGTGTGTCAAGCGTGACTTTAACGGATTGCTGGGCACGTCCCCAAAGAAGAGAATAAAACCCACCTCGAGATAATAAGACCCTGCACGGCCTCCCGCACCCTGTAATTTGGATCTCTAGGAATCGCCTTTGTTGTGGGCGACCAACCACAGGCAAAGAAAGCACCTGCTCCTCCAGCCGATCCTCCAGGAAGGACCCCGGGCTGCCGAGGCCCTGGCTGCTTCTCTGGACCCCTTTCTTCCGCTTCCCGGGACTTGGGGGCTCCGGGGCATCCCGGGGCTCGCAGGCAGGGTCAGCCCCAGCGCTTCCCAGCCGTGGTGGGGCGTGTCCCCAGGTGCCGACACCTCGCTCGGGGTCAGCGTTCTTTGCCTCCGCGTTCCGGCCAGAGGGTCCAGGGCCGGGTCTGCCACCCCCAGGCCTGCGAGGGTAGGAGCCAGAGGCGACCGCGGCGCACCCCCTCTCTTCACGGCTTCCATCCTGGGGCCCCCAACGCCCAGCGGCGTCGGGCCGCGGCGCGGCCGGCTCTCCGCGGTCTCCTGCGCGCCCCCTCTCTTC
>SJYV01047553.1:197629-224507 GCA_006410875.1 Neotragus pygmaeus | reverse complement strand
TGGATGTTGAATTTTGTCAAAGGCTTTCTCTGCATCTATTGAGATAATCATATGACTTTTGTTTTTCAATTTGTTAATGTAACACCACTGATTTTTGTGTGTTGGCTTTGTATCCTACAACTTTACTGAAACTATTTCTTAATTGTAGTTTTTAAATTCGTGGCTGAGATAAACATTAAAAACTCTTTAATTTTATTGTGAAAAGTTGGAGTTTCAATACATCTCCCAGGTCACTTGCATACTTACTGCTCTGTTATGCTCATTCTTTGATAAATTATTCTGATCTGTGTTTCCTTTAAAGCTCTCTTTCAGCATGTTAGGATTGCTGATGGTACATTAGTGTTCATTTAGAAATCCGGGTATCAGTGGAGTTATTCTTGTTTTATTGTGTTTTTATTATTATTATTATTATTATTTAAATTTTTTTTCTAAAATTGTCATCAAAGTACAAAATAAACAGTAAAAATTTATCCCTCTCCTCCCCACACACTAAAGGTAACCACTTTTTATTACCTTTTGTGTTGTTTTCTATTTTTTTTAATTTGAATTTTNTTATTATTATTATTATTATTATTTAAATTTTTTTTCTAAAATTGTCATCAAAGTACAAAATAAACAGTAAAAATTTATCCCTCTCCTCCCCACACACTAAAGGTAACCACTTTTTATTACCTTTTGTGTTGTTTTCTATTTTTTTTAATTTGAATTTTAAGACTAATTTTAGGAAATATTACCCACTTACAGAAGTAAAGAAAATTGTATAAAGAACTCCTACTTAGCCATCACTCAGCTTCAGCCAACATGGCCAGTCTTTACCCATATTCCATTTGCATCTTTATCCCTCTTCCACTCAATTGTGTTGAAGTTTCTGACATAATTTCATATATAAACATTTCACTATATTCCAGGAGTCTTTTTTAACCAGAAAATACCATTATCACACTAAATAAATTCTTTAATATCCTCTCACACCTATTAGGTGGTCATGTTCAACTTTACCTAGTTACCTAAAATGTCGGTTTATAGTTAGTTTGTTCTAATCTGTATCTGAAACATATCTCCATGTTGTATTTTATTAACATATCTACTGAAAAGTATAGTTTTAATTTATATTTCCTTTATGAGTGAAATTATGCATCTTTGCTTATGTTTGAGGGTGGTTTGCATTTCTTTTAAAGAACTGTTTATATACCTGATTATTGGATTGTTGGCCTCTTCCCTAACAATTGATAGGAGCTGTTTATATCTGAGGCATGTTATTGACTTCAAATATTTAAAAATTTAGAAATTCAAATTTGTTGTTAAAGATCTGATTTTAAAGTGACTGTGCTTGTGGTCATATGTCCAGGGACAAATATGAATATTTTACATTAATTCTACTCTTCACTTGACTATACTATTTTCCCCCAGAAAATATAGTATGAAAGGATTGAGGAAGGATTCTGAATTTTAGTACTGACTTGCTATTCATTCAATGAGTAGTTACTGAATTATATACTGGGAATCATAGCAGTTGCTGACAATATAACCATGAAGAAGATATAGTGGGTTTGGGGAGCATTGTATTAATTTCTCCTTAGGAAAATACTAATACAGTATAATGAAGTGATATATAATGAAGTGATAACAAAAACAAGCCAAATACAAGATAGTCTGTCTTGGTTACACTAATAATAACAATGTAATCAGCTGCATGAGCTTTTAAATCTGCAAAGGAATAATAACATTTCCCAACTTCTGTTGAAGAGCAGCCTTTTCTTCCTCTTGGTTTATAATACTGTGACCCTACCATGCAAGTTTACCTGTAGGAACACTTGAAGTTTAAACTATTATAGGAGCAATACACTATATAAAAGCTTATTCTTTGTGACCTGGAGGTAAAACAAAGATAGTATCTCCAAATAGGACCAGACGTACTTGAGTTTTTAATTAAACATTTGATAGAGAATTAGCATTCTGCCATCTTCAAGCACAAGGTTAAATTCTTTATCCTTCAAATAATTACTTTCTGTTTTATAACTGCTTTTTAAGATCATTAAAATTTTATCATACAGAGTCTATATCTTACTCATCTTTCTACTTGCATTTCCATAGGTAAAAGTGCTTGGCACATAGTAAGAAATTAGTAAATGGTATCTGAATGAATTGCATAGTTTATATCTGCATCAGTGGAGCATTTTCTTGAACATAAGTTTTCAAAATCCCATAAGAGAATTCCTTGGTAGTCTAGTGGTTGGGACTCAGAGCTTTCACTGCCGTGGCCTGGTGTGACATGGCCAAAAAAAATTTCCATAAGATAATGAAAATATCAAAATTTTTTGTCTTTGAAACCCTGAAATACTTTACTACTCATTTACTTTAAATTTTTTATTTTTCGGTGATACTGTAAAAGCATCATTTTGTAAGAATGACAGTTGTCTATTCTTTTCTAGTTTTAAGAGAAATGCATGTAGCTTATTGTATTGTTGTGATCTGTGTACATACTGTTTTATGTGTGACTTATTTTTGCTGTTTTTATTAACCAAACTGCTTGTTTTTTGTGTGGCACATAATCATCACCATTTTAGAATTTTCATGCATACCCATTTAAAACTGGGACAGTTTTATTTTTTAGGCTCATAACAGGGATAAAATATTTGTTAGATTTCTTCATGTTTCTTGGTGTTTCAGGTTCTTCAGGAAACTGTGTTAATATCTGTGCTTTATGAATCATTTGATATACATGATATATCAAACATATCTAACATTGGATATATGTTTGAGTTGAGAGAAGATAACTTCTGGCACATTTTAGTATATTGATTAGGCAACTTTTACCAGTTTCGAAATTACTTATGGATTCTTAAAGAGTTTAAGTGATCAAGCACTATTTTTAAAAAATTAGTATTTGGGCTTCCCTGGTGGCTCAGATGGCAAAGAATCTACCTGCAGTGTGGGAGACCTGAGTTCGATCCCTGTATTGGGAAGATCCCCTGGAAAAGGGCATGGCAATCCATTCCAGTATTCTTGCCTAGAGAATCCCATGGACAGAGGACCCTGGCAGGCTGCTGTCCATGGGGTCACAAAGAGTCAGACACGACTGAGTGACTAAGCACACATAGGTTATTTAAAAATATTTTGGTGGGGCCTGGCAAATTTATTGAAAGGAAGACTCTTGACAGTCCCTTGTCAGTGTGTTCCACATAGTTCCGTGTAAAATCAGGTCCTGTGACTCTTATTATAACATCAAAGACATGCCTGAAGGATACTTTATTTTTTTGTTTGAAAGTAGGAGATCCATTTGGAGAAACCAGTGTAAGAGGCCACTTGAAAGACATCAAACATGGACTTGTCCAGACTTCGCAGGTTTTAAAGTATATACAGGAATCAAAATTGACTCATTACTTCTAAACCTTCATGTCCAGGTTAAAAAAAATGGAAAAGTTATTAATGTAATACTTGAGTTACATAATTTTTCTTAGATATACATACGAACTTAAATACATTTGAATGCAGGGTTTGTTTGGTTTTTTTACATTTTAAAATCCCTGTCAGTATCTGGTTTATTATTTTAAAAGCACAAGTTATAGGATGGAATTTAGAATATTTTTCAGAGTGCTACCATTTTAATAAAAAGTTTTTTGTCCATGCTACATTCTGTCATCAACATCTCGTAATATTTTCTGTATCTGGTAAATATGGTGAATATAACTATTAGTTTCATAGAAAGTGAGGCAGATTTGTGAGGACAGAAGTGGATTCCTTTGAAGAAACGGAAAGTATGGAGACTCTAATATGATAGGATAAATATGTCTTGATTCACTTTTGGATTGCTCCATTTATTTTCCCATGTTTCATCAAAAATCCCAAAAAGCTAAAATTCATATTAAGACTACACCAATTAGCAATGAAAGGAATGAAAAGTAATTTTGGTCCATAACATCAGTGTCCTGTTCATTATTATGAAAAGCTAGTCATCAGGAAAATGCAAATCAAAAGGGCAATGAGACATCACCACATACATGTCAGAATGACTTATCATAAAGAACACAAATAACAGATGTTGGTAAGGACATAGAGAAAAGGGAGCTGTTACACACTGTTAGTGGGACTATAAATCAGTGCAGCTACTGTGGAAAACAGTATGAGGGTGTCTCAAAAATTTGAAAGTAGAACTACCATGTGACTCATCCATTTCATTCCTGGGTGTATATTTGAAAAGAAAAACACTGATTTGGAAAAGTAAATGCACACCAGTGTTCATAGCAGTGTTATTTACCATTGCCAAGATACAGAAACAGTGTAAGTATCCATCAGCAGATGAATGGATAAAGATGTGTGTAAATACACACACACACACACACACACACACACACACACAGTGGAATATTGCTCAGCCATGAAAAGAATGAAACATTGCCATTTGTAGTAACATGGATGTGCTTAGAGGATATTATGCCAAGTGAGAGAAGCCAGACAGAGGAAGGCAAATACTGCATGGTATCACTTCTATGTGGAATCTAAAACATTAAACAAATGAGTGAATATGACAAAAAAAGATGCAGACCCACAGATATAAAGAACAAATCAGTGGTTACCAGTGGGGAGAGGTAAGTGGGGGTCAATATAAGATAAGGGATTAAGAGGTATAAACTATTAGGTATAAAATAAGCTACAAGTGTATATTGTACAACACATGAAATACAGCCAATATTTTATAGTAACTATAAATGGAGTATAATCTTTAAAAATTGGGAATCACTAATTATATACCTGTAACAACAACAAAGAACATAATACTGTACATCAACTATAATTCAGTTTAAAAAAGAATACTGTCATTAACTGTCACATGTATTATTTTCCATTTGTATTAACATAAATTCAATAAAATCTGCAAAAAATTAACCATTGTGATATAATTAAATCTTAAAAGTAAACTAAACACACCTTAAAAGTGGCTGCATTTTATAAAGACAAATGTCTTTACTTTGGAGTTGAAATTGATTGGGAAGTTATTGAAATACTAATAGTAATGTTTTGGGCAGAAGTTTAACTATTTAAGCTATATGTAAAGCCACTATTTGTCAAGAAAAATATTATTAGACTTACAATTTATCATTCAAAACCGTAAATAATTTGTTTTACAGGGACAGTATATACATAAATGTTTTGTTCTGGGTAGCAAACAAAAATGAGTATAAATTAAGATGGCAATGATTTTATTTATGACAAGTTGAATTCTTGCCTTATTTCTGAATTCTTACTTAAATTTGTTTCTTCTGTTATGTGAGTACACATGTGGGCCCTTAATTGTTTCATTTTGTCCAAAATTCGTATACACGTGGGTGTTGGGTGTACAGTGTTTTTGGTCTTTTGAGCACTGTTTTCTCATTAGGTGTCTCAGATTTCCAGTGTTAACAATCCCAAATATTTTTTTTGAACAGACTGCCTGTTCATACAGGAGCTGCCTTGTCGTATAGCCTCATTCCTTCCGATGGGTGTGGAGCAGGATTAAAGCACACTTTATAGGGGTTCTAATTGTGGATGCCTAATTGACTTGATGAATAGCAAATGCTAAAATTTAAACACACATACATACACATACAAACATAAACCTGCTTCAGGGCTGGTCTGCATGACAGAACAAATGCCTTGCAGGTGTTGAACGCTTATAAGATAAAAGAGTAGTCTTTCCATGTTTCCCAAGAATTTTCTTTTGAAGTTTTTAAGGATTTTCTATCTCATTGTTCGTTTTCATAAAATGGTTCATAGCAATAATCCATTTCATCTTGGGTGCTACTTTTCACTTCTAAAGGCAGACCCGAGATTTAGAAGTCAGCCAAAATTAAATTTTCACACACTTAGGGGAGGGTAGAAGAAAGTGGAAAACTGCTGACTCTAGTCTTTGGCCTGGTGGGGTCACAAGTTCTTTTCTTAATTCTTCAAAAATGAGTTAATGCTTTACTAAGTACTTTAAAGGTCTTCTGAGTAGTCATCATCACGTGAAAAAGAAGAAATCTTCCCCAGCTAGGGAACTAACTTGACAAATGGAAAAGACTTTTTGAAAATCAAAAGATCATACCAGTTTTTATTTTTAGCATTAAAAAATTTTTCCTTTTTTTGTAATGCTTTACATTTTCACAGTATTCCAACTCTCTCAATACTTTTCCATAAATTTTCTTTATTTTGAATTTATTATAGATTCACATTGTATGTATACCCTTTACCCAGTTTACCCCAGTGATAGTAACATCTGGTATAGACTTCCTGTGTGGCTCAGTGGTAAAGAATCCACCTGCATTGCAGGAGACGCAAGAGACATGGTTCCATCCCTGGGTCAGGAAGATCTGGAGTAGGAAATGGCAACCCGCACCCGCATCTTGCCTGGAAAGTCCTGTGGACAGAGGAGCCTGGCAGGCTACAGTCCATGAGATGGCAAAGAGTCAGACATGACTGAGCACAGCACAGTAACATAGGAAGTAGTTTTAAATTTTGTTATCTGATTCAAAATTTAAAATACATATAACGCACGTAATACATATCTTGAACTAGATACAGTAGTGCCTTTTGTTAAGTACCTTGTCAGCGGTTGTGTTCCTAGTCCAGGACTTCCTGACACAATCTGTTTTAATCCCAGAAGATTTGAGCCTATATAAGCAGTATTGCTGTTAGCAAAATACATAGGCTATGCCAGAACATAAACCTTCATTCACAGTGAACATCTAATTATATGCTTGCTCATGCTATTAGGAAGTAACTTTAGGTGGAGAAAATTTCATTCTATTTGGCTGCCATACAATAGACTCTGAGGAACAATGTTGCAGATATTTTGTGACTTAAGGGTGCGAGTAAGGGAAGTATATTCTTCAAACTAATGGGACTTGGCTAATTGTTCAGAGGCCAGACTCAAGTGATTTAATAGTGTAACATTAGAGTCATAAAGAAACTTAGATTAACTGCTTTAGAAGTGATAAAATGTATAAATAAAATATTGTGGTTTTTTTTTTTCTTTTTTCAGGTTTACAAGTGAAAGTAACCAAACTGAAAAAGGAACGAATTTTGTAAGTATCAGTATATATAATACTGGTGTCTTATTTATAAGGTAACTGATATTGATGTCCTATTTGACCTACTTAGTGTGGACCTTGTATAGTTGACAGCAAGTTACTCAAAATTCTAAAGGAAAAAGAATAATAATTTATCAATAATGATAAGTAATAAGAGTATAGCTTTAGGTATTATTTTAATATACTTATAATTTAATATAATTTTAATATATATATAATCTTTTTCCTTATGCTTATTAAGATGGAAACTGATCTATATATCATTTTGATCTGTTATTGGCATTTTTTTTCTCACCTATGGTTAATACTTGGAATTTAAGATACTGCAAGATGGGGAGCAGAGTAATTGTGGGATTTTTAACTCATAAGAAATGGAAACTAAATGGATATTTTGAGACCCCTTTTAACTAGTTTGAAATTCCCAGCAGTTCCCCTGAATTGTTTTGGTTATTAACCCCAGAATCAGACCTGATTTTCTAAGTCAGGAGCAGATTTTGCTCCTGGTTTTTTAGAATGTCTACATTCTGAAACAGATGGCGTAGTAGACTATTATTATTCATGACAAAATTTAACATCATTGTGACTAATAATATTATACTTGCTTTACAATATATATACCAGTAGGTCTCATTTCTTTCATATTCCTGAATCTTCCAAGGCTTTAACCAGAAGCTGGAGTTACTAACTACTCATCAAAACATGCCTCACTATTTTTTCTATTATAATCTGAAATTGGAAATTGTGAAGTTTTCCCTTACAACTAGAAAGTGATGTTTAGAAGATGACTTAGATACAGAAATATGAAATCATAAAATTTTTAAAGTTTTTTTAAGAATAATTTTATGGTTCTTAATTAGTGGCACTTTTAAATAGTTTGCGTGTTCAAAGTCAACATGTTCCTACCTTAAAGATGTCATTTTAAACATTTAAATTTCAGGATGTGTATCTTATTAGTTAGGATATATTTTTTTATACAAGAGGTATTTCTCCACATGTCTAACCAAACAACCACATGAAAAACCTTTAATTTGTAAATGACTGTTGACTATTACTTTCTCAAAAGTCACCTATAACATTTCTAAATCTATGCTTTACTTCACTGTATGGTTCACAGTCATTTGATCTTCTTAGCAGCCTTTTAATGTATATTGTGATTACTCTGTGTCTTGCCTACCTTAGGTAGCTTGGGGTTACACATTTTGGAAGCATGGGTAAGTAAATAAATCCCTCTGAGTAATCAGAGAAGTAAAAGGATGCTTCATTTTTCAGAAGGCTAGGTCATTGCTTTGTGGGACCAGGAACTTGGATTTGCCTGTGTTACCATACCCCCCTTACCAAGTATATTTTACAATAGACCGCCATGGTACAGTAACAAGATCTCTGGTCTCCATATTGTTAGAACAGCTTTATTTGTAAAATATCTCAGTCCATAGGAATTCCCACCTGGAAGAAGCAGTTAGAAAAGAAATCAATAACTATACTATATTTGTCTATCATGTAATTGCTTTAGGCCTGTGTTCTGATGTTGTCTCTGTACATAGCTAATGCTTCTCTTTTGCACAAATTCATTTACAAAATGATACATGTAGAAATGTTGACTGTTGAATTTTTGTTGAAGGCTTCCAAAATAGGATCAGTAAAAACCTAGTGCTCCTGCTGAATTAAATATATTTTCGAGAAGTATTGGAAGTTTTTTAATTACTAGTTTCAGCTATTTGTTACTTCCAAAATTTAGTATCTATACATATGCTATCAGAACAATATTTGTTATATATCAGGAAACCACTCTTAGATGTATTGGTTTGTCATTCAGTACCAAATATTCAACCAATATTTAAGACATACCCTCATTGGTATCTGACATTTTGACTTAGTTGTTTTGCTCATGTGTTTTTTGCTCACTGCATTCATTAGCAATTTTGATACCATCATATGGACATCTCCTTTTTTATCTCCTTTATTTGATTTGATATTTTTGACCTGAGAGGTCTTGGGGAAGGTGTTTGAACCACTCTATTATCTTGTATTTTCAGCTTCCACATAACCCAGAGAATCCCAATCCAGTTTCTAATGGGTTTTCTTAAAATAAATGCATATTTTATATNTGGCATTTTTTTTCTCACCTATGGTTAATACTTGGAATTTAAGATACTGCAAGATGGGGAGCAGAGTAATTGTGGGATTTTTAACTCATAAGAAATGGAAACTAAATGGATATTTTGAGACCCCTTTTAACTAGTTTGAAATTCCCAGCAGTTCCCCTGAATTGTTTTGGTTATTAACCCCAGAATCAGACCTGATTTTCTAAGTCAGGAGCAGATTTTGCTCCTGGTTTTTTAGAATGTCTACATTCTGAAACAGATGGCGTAGTAGACTATTATTATTCATGACAAAATTTAACATCATTGTGACTAATAATATTATACTTGCTTTACAATATATATACCAGTAGGTCTCATTTCTTTCATATTCCTGAATCTTCCAAGGCTTTAACCAGAAGCTGGAGTTACTAACTACTCATCAAAACATGCCTCACTATTTTTTCTATTATAATCTGAAATTGGAAATTGTGAAGTTTTCCCTTACAACTAGAAAGTGATGTTTAGAAGATGACTTAGATACAGAAATATGAAATCATAAAATTTTTAAAGTTTTTTTAAGAATAATTTTATGGTTCTTAATTAGTGGCACTTTTAAATAGTTTGCGTGTTGAAAGTCAACATGTTCCTACCTTAAAGATGTCATTTTAAACATTTAAATTTCAGGATGTGTATCTTATTAGTTAGGATATTTTTTTTTATACAAGAGGTATTTCTCCACATGTCTAACCAAACAACCACATGAAAAACCTTTAATTTGTAAATGACTGTTGACTATTACTTTCTCAAAAGTCACCTATAACATTTCTAAATCTATGCTTTACTTCACTGTATGGTTCACAGTCATTTGATCTTCTTAGCAGCCTTTTAATGTATATTGTGATTACTCTGTGTCTTGCCTACCTTAGGTAGCTTGGGGTTACACATTTTGGAAGCATGGGTAAGTAAATAAATCCCTCTGAGTAATCAGAGAAGTAAAAGGATGCTTCATTTTTCAGAAGGCTAGGTCATTGCTTTGTGGGACCAGGAACTTGGATTTGCCTGTGTTACCATACCCCCCTTACCAAGTATATTTTACAATAGACCGCCATGGTACAGTAACAAGATCTCTGGTCTCCATATTGTTAGAACAGCTTTATTTGTAAAATATCTCAGTCCGTAGGAATTCCCACCTGGAAGAAGCAGTTAGAAAAGAAATCAATAACTATACTATATTTGTCTATCATGTAATTGCTTTAGGCCTGTGTTCTGATGTTGTCTCTGTACATAGCTAATGCTTCTCTTTTGCACAAATTCATTTACAAAATGATACATGTAGAAATGTTGACTGTTGAATTTTTGTTGAAGGCTTCCAAAATAGGATCAGTAAAAACCTAGTGCTCCTGCTGAATTAAATATATTTTCGAGAAGTATTGGAAGTTTTTTAATTACTAGTTTCAGCTATTTGTTACTTCCAAAATTTAGTATCTATACATATGCTATCAGAACAATATTTGTTATATATCAGGAAACCACTCTTAGATGTATTGGTTTGTCATTCAGTACCAAATATTCAACCAATATTTAAGACATACCCTCATTGGTATCTGACATTTTGACTTAGTTGTTTTGCTCATGTGTTTTTTGCTCACTGCATTCATTAGCAATTTTGATACCATCATATGGACATCTCCTTTTTTATCTCCTTTATTTGATTTGATATTTTTGACCTGAGAGGTCTTGGGGAAGGTGTTTGAACCACTCTATTATCTTGTATTTTCAGCTTCCACATAACACAGAGAATCCCAATCCAGTTTCTAATGGGTTTTCTTAAAATAAATGCATATTTTATATATGTGGTTTTTTATTTTCTGAAATGTAATGACAGAGGGGCAAAATATGGCACAGCCTTGGAAAATAACTAGATAGTCTACCAGAAGAAAATTTTAGATGTCTTTTTTTCCTGACCATATCAAAATGGTAAATATTTAAGTAGAACTTACTATTTGCCAGCACTGTTCTGCATGCTTTATATTCATTAGTACTTATTCAGTCCTTGCAAATGCCTTATGAGGTAGATACTAATGTATCCACATTTTTAGGGGTACAGAGAGTTTAGGTTACTTGCACCAGGTCACAGAGTTGGTACCTGGCAGTTGAGATTCAAACCTAGGAAGCATCAGAATAGGGTTGGTTTGCATCTACTTCACAGTAGACCCTGGCTTAAAAGTCATATCAGGTAAAAGTTTAAGCAACACAAAACTTCGTAAAAACACAAAGTATCAGTTCCTTATAGTTGGAATAGAAGCAATATAAATAAAGTTACCTGCTATTTATATTGGCAAATCTATATAAAATAATAAAAATAACCAGTAAGTGTATAGTTTAATAGCAGTTTTGATTATGTTGAGTCAGTAGTGGCATCAGAATTCACTCTGTGTTCCAGCATTGTGTAATGAATACCTGGTGCTTAGGAAGATACTTCTATAGAACATAAAAATACTGCAGAGCAAATTCTAGTATAATTTGATCTCTGATTGACAAAATAGTCAAATCTCACCTTTTATGTTTGTTTTGATACAACAGATTCATAATATGTAAGTGGTGAGATCATGCTTTGGAGTTCTTAATGACAGAATAGTCTTGTTAAGAGTGTTTTTCCCTTAAAAAGGAAAAAAACAACTTACTGCTTGACTTTCAGAGATGCACAAAGACTAGAAGAATTCTTCACCAAAAATCAACAGCTGAGAGAGCAACAGAAAGTCCTTCATGAAACCATTAAAGTGTTAGAAGATCGGTGAGTCTGGTTCTTGGGTCCTCTTGAGTAAGAGGTGGTTTCCCTCTTAATAGAGAATATACTTCAGTGTTCATTTGTAATCAGTTCTGAGGCTTAATTAAAGTGATCTTTCTTCCAACTTTAGGTCAACTTTGGATAAATAGCTTATGAAATTAAGGATATTCTCTTATAGGTTTGTTTTTTCATTAATTATAGCAGCCACATCAGTTCATCCTTTAAAGGATGTTTCAGTATCTGGTGTTTGATGTAGGACAAGCTCAAGGGTAGCAGTGTTCTAATGCATTTAATGCTTTAATTCGATTTTTACTTCTGAATAGGTGGCAACTGCTTCACAGTTCTTTTCCTATCTAACTCCTGTCCTGCCATTCTCTTTTCTTCCTTGCATATTTCTCCACTTTCAGGCATTCTAGGGATTCTTTTTACTGAGAATTCCCAAGATAATGCAATTCACGTCCACCTATCAACTTTATTTTTTCCCACTTCTATGAAGTTAACACTACATTAGAAAAGACTTTGAGATTTTGCTGTTTTCCCTTGTCTGAACTGTAAGTGCTATTTAGGACCCTGAACTATATACAACAAACAATGTCTCTTCTTGCTTTATTTATAGTTAATGTGTTTCCTTTATTATCATTTCTGTATATTTTACAAGAGGGCTGGTGGTTTGATTTTGCTGCTGTGCCTTTACTGGTGGAATAATCCAATATTCCGTATGCATGAAAACCGAAGTTGAGTACTCTGTCATCTACGACTACTATTTCTTTGGATGTACACTTACTGGAATAAGCAGCTTGTTCTGGAATATATAAAACTCCATATGCTTTAAAATCAGAGATACAAATTTGAATTTCAATTTCACACTGTAGCCTTAATTAAATTTAACAATAAATAGTTGAGCCCTGTACCATGTTCTAGGTGTTGGTATAGGCGCTAGGAATAATACCATCCCTCTAAGTATACCATGGACCTGTCAAATATCCATACATCTAGCCCTTTTGAAAAAAAGGGAAAAAGGAAGGTCTTAGGCTGCATTGTATTTTAGGAAATGTTTGACAAGGCCAGTTGGGGGTTCTGCTCTGCTCATTCATTGGCTGGCTTCTGACTGAGATGCTTGGTGTGGTCACCTGTCTGAACAGGTGAAGGATTTCAGAGCACAACAGTTGGAGCCAGCGATTTTACTTCCTACAATAAGAGATATGTTTTCGTGGTTGCCACACTCAAAGACTGATTGTATTTATTTCCAGCACTCTTTTTGTTTAGTTGGTCATTCACAAATTGCTTAGGACTCAAGGTTAGTACACTAAAGAAAAAAATCACAAGGTAAAGTTTTCGTTATGTTTTGCATGAATTGGCCTAATACAGTTGGCTCTCCATTTCATCCCCGAGCTATAGTTGTCTTCCATTTTAGCTTTTGAAGATATTCCTTTGTAACATATTCAGAACATTTCTTAACTTTGTGATTTAAAGTTTTAGCTGTTCTGTTATGCTTTGCATCTTGTGCTTCTTTTCTTAAGCGAGTTCTTCTTCGGGCTCGTTCTGAGAAGAAATGACAGTGGATGAGTGCCTCTTTCCCGTAGAAGTATTTTCTAAATTACCCTCCTTTATTTGGTGAACGCATTTAATTGTTAAAATTACCATTTTTATTCTGCAGTTTTTAAAAATTATTCTCTTCTGTTTATTGGTTGTGGTAACTGATTTCATGTAGGTGTTACACTTCTCCACTGTTTCTTATTCCTAAATGTTTTTGTTGCCTTTCATTCTGATCACCATTACATTTTTAGGCAGGTGAGCCTATAATTCACTACGTGGTGTTAATTTGGGGGTGGGACAAGGAGGGTAGCTCATTCCTTTATTCACATGCTTTTTCTCTCCTTTCATCAATTCTANCTAAATGTTTTTGTTGCCTTTCATTCTGATCACCATTACATTTTTAGGCAGGTGAGCCTATAATTCACTACGTGGTGTTAATTTGGGGGTGGGACAAGGAGGGTAGCTCATTCCTTTATTCACATGCTTTTTCTCTCCTTTCATCAACTCTAAAATTTCCTTCTGGGATTATTTTAAGGTTTGTCCCTCATTTTATGAAGCTTCATTTAATGAAACGAGAATGATCTAGATCTGACCGTTATTTTTTTAATGTAGGATCTGATAGGTTTGAGGGCTCACTTTATACCCAGGTATCCAGCACTTGATCTCCACCTTCACCCTGTGTGGTAGATGATAAATCAGTTTTACAAATGAGGAAACAATGCTGACAAAGAGTTAAACTTTCCCAAGATCACATAGATAATGAATAATTAGGTTAAATTTGATCCCCAAACTTCCCAATTTCTACTGTTTGATATATATTGTCTTAATTTTATAAATGTTGTATAAATAAATTACAACTTAACTGATAATCTCAGAGTATTTATGTTTGATATCAAGTTACTAAAACAAGTACTCTGAAATATTAAGTCTTCAACATTGCCTGTTATCATAGTCTTGTTTTATTGGAAAGTTGGTTTGTTTTTGGTTATTTTCCTTTTAAATTGCTACTAATTAAATGCTACCTTTACTTTAATTTTATGTCATATGTAAGAATGAATGATAGTTTAGAGCAAGTTTTTCTGAGATCTTTAAAAAATAACATGTATTTCATTAAAATTTCTTAATGGTAATTCTGCAACTTGCTGTTTACTCTTCATAAGATGAAGTGATTGTTACTTCTTAGCCTAATATTGTGAAAACATCAAGAGATGTTTAGATGAAAGGGATTAATGCAATAAAGATAAATTAGACAATAAAATGTTCTAATTTAATGTGGCTTGCTTGTTTGTGTTTTACTACTACTGTTATTATATTACATTTATAGACTTTCCTTCAAGGAAGCAAAGTATTTCCCTTAATCTAAGGAACAGTCACTGTGCTAAAGAAGTAGATAGAAGACATTTTTTTAAAAATCTGAACTAAGCAGTTAAACCATGGTTGTCTGATAGATTTTAATATCTTTAAAAGCTCTTTTGGCAGTCATAAGAAATGCATGTTTCAACTGTTGTTAAAAGGGGAAATCGGTACTCATAATCAGAGGATTTGTGGTTCTCCAGTTTTCAAATACTGAACCAAATGTCTTCTTTTGTCTTGCTAAGTCTTCTTACTCATAGATTTGAATTTAAATGTATTCTTCAGGAGACCTTCCCTGACTTCCCAGACTAGGTTTACTTCTGCTGTGTGCTTTCATAGTATCCTGTATTTCCACTTTAATGTGAATCCTATGTATGCGTGTGTCTGCTCAGTCGTGTCTAATTTGGTGTGACACCATGAACTGTAGCCCACCAGGCTCCTGTGGTTTTCTAGGTAAGAATACCGGAGTATGTTGCCATTTCCTGCGCCAGGGGGTCATCCTGACCTAGGAATTGAACCCACATCTCTTGCATTGACAGGTGGATTCTTTACTGCTGTGCCACCTGGTCATGCTTTATTTTAAATACTTATTATTGTCTGTCTTTTTCTAGTAGACTGTAAGCCCTTTAAAAGAAGTGACATTATCTGGTCACTGTTGTATTTTAGCATGGACAGTACTCATTATAGGTGTTTAGTGAAACCCTTTTGAATGAAAATGAATAAATCTGAGGAAGTCTTTTTAGGGTATAGCAAATAATTGAACATATTGTTTATATGGTAAGTTTTACTGCAAAGTGAATGCTTTTATTTCTTCATCTCTATGAACAAGCTGGAATATAACTCAGAATGCCTAATGCTCTTCGGCTGTTAAAAGTAGAATTACTCTTATTTCCCTTTTAACCTGCTTATAGCTACTGAAATTGCATTCTCCTGTGAAATTGAAGCTGTTTTTTGTTTCTCTGAAGCAGCAGTTAAAGGTAGGCAAGAGGAAAGAAGTGAAATCCTACTGATGGAAATAGGAACTATCCTATTTTCTCACATCCATTTAAATTTAAGCTAGGATCAGTGAATGATCAGGAGTTGACTCTTTACAGATACTTCAATATTAAAAGTGGCAGTAAACTGGAGAAAACTAGAAGTAATAAACAAGCTGGGGAATATTCCTTCATTTTATAACTGCCTATACCAGTGACATTTTTAAGCTTGGAAACTAAGGGTTTCAAGAGGTTGTGTTCCATGATATCTTATGACATTTTAATATATCAGAGTTGAATTCTTGGAAACAATAAGGAAAATGGTAGAGTAATGTTTTAAAAAATACTTCGTTAGAATTGATTAATGCCACTTAGCTCCTTCAGTGTTTTTCAGTGACCTTTCAATGCCAGTGCTCTTTTCGGCCTCTAGATATAATAGTTCTAGAGTTTAATAGTTTAAAGTGAATAAATTATTTACCTACAATCAGAACTATTTGAAAGTTGTTGCATGAAGCCCAAGCTATTAATTAGATGTTGAAAGAGAAATATGAAATGTGAAGTATTTTTTTTAAATAGTTAAAATTAAGTTTCTTCTTAAAACAGTTTAACAGTGTCTTGGTTTGGAATAGTTTAGAGAGAACTTTATTTTCCTTTGTAATTTTAAAGGCAAATAGCAAGAACAACAGTAGCAGCAGCTGTTAAGTACAGGATCACAACTAGAGCACCTAATCCTCTGTTTTTATCTTCTTTCTTATTAGTATAATTTATTAAGTTGAAATAGCTTCATGTGGCTTGTGGCTACCATTTTGAACCAGAGTTCTAGACTTTTCCCAGTACTGACTTAGGATTCCGCATTCTCAGGTTAGTTTCTATTTGTCTACCAGCTCATTGCTTTCAATTTGTTTGTTTGTTTTCTTTCCCATTTTCCGTCTTCATGGTCTTGTGTCTTAAAAAATGTGTGTGTGTGTGTGTATACCTTTACTGTAGCTTTGTGGGATTTGGGTAGGGAGTCATAATAGATGCAGATAGATGTTCACTTTGTCATCTTTTCTTAGATCTTAATTGTCCTAATTCCTGTCTCTAGAATCTACCCCAGTTAAACCATGATGCCCAGTTCTTTATCCTTTGTTCTAGACATTTTAGTCCTATTAATGCAACCTATGATCTCTAATCTTTATTTTTTATATCCATATCAATACTTGTTGATATGAGTTTTACTTTTACATAAAAATCTCTAGGTTCTTTTTGTTTCAGTTGTCTAGTTTTTATCTCCTTGTTTTAAAATTCATGGAATGTCCTACCATGCTATTACTTCCATAGACATTTATGTATACTTAGTATCTTATTAAGTTATTGATTTAAAATTATTATGTAGAATTTATATTTGCTAAATTCCTAAAGTGGAATGTGTGCCTTTTTTTTCAACCATATTTTTTCCTGGTTATATAAATAGTGAAATTAGAGAAATTTTGAAAAATAAGCAAAATACTAAGAAGAAGATCTTCTATGTTGGTACTTATGAGATAACTATTAGTAACATTTTGGAAAACACCTTTCTTTTCATCACCCACCCCTTTCATGTATGTATTCCCTCTTCCCTTCAGCCCTCAAAATAATTAGTAAAATCTATTTCATAATCTAACATTGGAGTTTTTTTAATATAAATTTATTTTAATTGGAGGCTAATTACAATATTGTATTGGTTTTGCCATACATTGACATGAATCCGCCAGGGATGTACACATGTTTCCTATCCTGAACCCCCCTCCCACCTCCCTCCCTACCGCATCCCTCTGGGTCATCCCAGTGCACTAGCCCCAAGCATCCTATATCATGCATCGAACCTGGACTGGCGATTCACTTCACATATGATAATATACATGTTTCAATGCCATTCTCCCAAATCATCCCACCCTCGCCTTCTCCCACAGAGTCCAAAAGACTGTTCTATACATCTGTGTCTCTTTTGCTGTCTCGCATACAGGGTTATCGTTGCCATCTTTCTAAATTCCATATATATGCATTATTATACTGTATTGGTGTTTTTCTTTCTGCCTTACTTCACTTTGTATAATAGGCTCCAGTTTCATCCACCTCATTAGAACTGATTCAAATGTATTCTTTTTAATGGCTGAGTAATATTCCATTATGTGTATGTATCACAGCTTTCTTATCCATTCATCTGCTGATGGACATCTAGGTTGATTCCTGAGTCTTTTTAAAACTGAAAGAACATAACTTTTTTTTAAACTTTGTGTTCTTTGACCTTTAGTATTCATTCAACTAAAGTTGTTGCACTCATATGTGTGATATGCTGTTCGAGGCAAGCAGATGCAAGTGTGCATCCAGTCCATTGGTACTGGACTGGGTTCAATTTTGGGGTCTAATAAATTAAAAAACAAGATCAGTTTTTTCAGTAAATCAGTTCCTCTCGAAGAGTTTAAAATTAGCAGATTTTTATAAAATTGCAGTCAGAATTACAGCCTATAGAAAATGATATAGCAAGATTTCAGCCTATATGGGAATATGTGAAAAGCATTATAACTAATTTTCTCTGTATTTTCCAAGTCAATTCTTTAATTATTCCTAAAGTATAAAAATCCTGAAATTAATATATGGAGCAGTATCTTTTAGTAGTTGAAAAACGTTTTTTATTTCAGTTTAATTGAGGCATAATTGATTAAATAAATTGTGTTTAAATATTTATCATAGTGATTTGATAAATGTATACATTGTGAAAGGATCTCTACCATCTGGTAAATTAATACATCCATCACCTCACATATTTTTTATGTTTATTTTTTGATAAGAACATTTTAGTTCTACTCTAAAAGTACTTTGTTTTTGTTTCATAGATTAAGAGCAGGATTATGTGATCGCTGTGCAGTAACTGAAGAACATATGCGGAAGAAGCAACAAGAGTTTGAAAATATTCGGCAGCAGAATCTTAAACTTATCACAGAGCTTAGTGAGTTTCCTTTCTTCACATACTAAGTATTTAAAACATAGTATGCTACTGTTAAACACCTATTATTAAATTGGTTACAACTGGATGGGTTGTTTACATGTTTTCTTCATTTAGACACAAGGTCAGGTGTCGTTTTTTTCCCTTTTTGTAGATTTAATCACATGCTTATTTTAGTAAGAAATAAGGTATAGATTGTTGTTTTGGGATCCCATGGACTGTAGCTCCCTGGACAGACTCCTCTGTCAATGGAATTTTTGAGGGTGTAGAAAGGTTATACAAATACTGTCCATGTTGGCCTTAAAGTCTTACCAGCTGTAAAACCAGAAGCACATTTTCTTTGGATATATCCATATTTACTTCTTTGGTTTTATTTCATGTAATTTGATTATTTATATTTAGTAAATATAGACACAAAGCAGACAATGTAGTATTCTACAAAGATGTATACTTTCCTGATTTTCACTATTTTTTTACACACTGTTACAAGTATATCATTTTCATATTAGTCTACTTACTCATTTCATGTAGAATTTTCTTACATTTATCTTCTTTTCCAAACTAATTCCATATATTGACAATATTTTTTTTTCTATTAATTATATTGGTGTCCTCGGGTTACTCAAGCAGAATATATGAATATATGTTCATTATTATAAAATGAGATAGAAAAAACATAATTTTGTTTTGCTCCCAGAGATAACCACTATTAAGAACATAATAAATATCTTTACAGGTCCAAGTTTATCTTTTGTTTACCTCTGTCCCTCACTTTACCCTCTCCTCTCTCTTCTTTTTTAAATTTTAATAGGATCATCTCCAAAATATTCTTCTTGTTCTGACATACGTTGTTTTGGACTGTAAGAAATCTTTACATGTTTATATAGTTCAGTTCAGTCGCTCAGTCATGTCTGACTTTTTGTGACCCCATGAACCGCAGCATGCCAGGCCTCCCTGTCCATCACCAACTCCTAGAGTTTACCTAAACTCATGTCCACTGAGTGAGTGATGCCATCCAGCCATCTCATCCTCTGTCATCCCCTTTTCCTCCTGCCCTCAGTCTTTCCCAGGATCAGGGTCTTTTCAAATAAGTCAGCTCTTTGCATCAGGTGGCCCAAGTATTGGAGTTTCAGCTTCAACATCGGTCCTTCCAGTGAACACCCTGGACTGATTTCCTTTAGGATGGACTGGTTGGATCTCCTTGCAGTCCAAGGCACTCTCAAGAGTCTTCTCCNTCTGTGAGGCGTTATTACCTGTCTCTTATACACATCTGGTTAGTATGATGATAGAGTAATACTAGTTTTTATCTGATGTTCTATTCTAATGAATATTTTTGTATATATTTCTTTGCACTTATGCATGAGCACATTTGTAGGATATGTTTCTAGGAATGAACTTCCTAAATTAAAAATATGAACATTTAACATTTTTACAGATAGTGCTAATTTGTTGTAACTTGTTCTTTTTAAAAAATGATTTTATTAGAACTGTGAAGTTGTCAGACTAGTATAAAAAACCTCCTCTAACCTTTACTTAGCTACAGAAATGATCAGTCTTGTTTAATCTATAGCCACCCCATTTCTCCCCTTCTCAATAATTTTGAAACAAATCTCACATATTTTATGGATAAATAATTCCTTGTGTATCTGTAAAAGATAAGGACTTTAAAAACTGATAGCCATGATAATATTCTTGAATTTTAAAATATAAAGGTTTTTTGTATCATTAAATATTCAGTCATTGTGTACATTTCAGTTGAGTCATTCATAAATGCCATTATTTTTAATGCTTTATTTGTTTGAATCCTTGTCCACATAAGCAATTGGCAAATACATCCTTTACATCTTTAAAATTAAAAGTTTCCAGTCCATCTTTTTTTTCTTTTTCCCCCTTTACAATATGTATTTGTTGTAAACACCAGGGTTTTGATCTGTAGTTTTTAAGTCTGTGTTTTGCTAATTGTATACCTGTGGAATAATTAAAATATTAGAGTCCCCTATATTTCCTTTAAATTTGTAGTTGTATCTGGAAGCTTAATTGGATTCAGGTTTACGGATGGTGGTATGTTCTTCCATCTGGAAGTATACAGTGTCTAGTTAACTTTTTATATGAGATTAGGCACTAATACATTCAAAGCATCAGTCCATTAATTCATTAAGGATTGCAAGATTGTGACATTCTAATTCATCTTTCTGTTTCTATTTATAAGTTGATTATTTCTGTGAAGCTGGGTGATCTGTTGTTATCCATTGGTATAGCTCATATAGCCAAGGAAAGAAAAAGACTTGATTCTCTTTGTGTATTTAGTCAGTTTCAAAATAGTAAATTGGCTAACATCCTCCAGTGGTGATCAATCACTTCTAGTCATTAGAAGTTATTATCTTTATCAAATTCAAATTTTTCCAACTTCAATTGGTAAGAACCCCTTAATTGACTCTTAAGCTTTTGAGTAGACTTTTAACTTCCTTTCTACTATTATACCTGATGTTTCAGGCTCATCTTATAAATATTCTATCCAGACCTGCAATCGGCCATTTGTCTTAGAAGCCCTAGTTCCTAACCCCTTTATCCTTGGATCTAGCTAATCCATTGTCTTCTTAATAGACTTTTTGCTAATCAAGAGAAATGCAAGATTTGTTTAATTTTTTAGCTTTCAATTTTATGTTAGAGGATAGTTGATTAACAGTGTTGTAATAGTTTCGGATGTCCACCAAGTGGCTCACTTACACACACACACATGTATCTGTTCTTTTTCGCTGCTTCTCCCACTCCGGGATGGTCGATCCTAACAAGCGTCTGCTTGTGCAGCACAGGGAACTGCCAAACACCGTGTGACAACCTGAGTGGGAGAAGCAGCGAAAAAGAACAGATACATGTGTGTGTGTGTAAGTGAGCCACTTGGTGGACATCCGAAACTATTACAACACTGTTAATCAACTATCCTCTAACATAAAATTGAAAGCTAAAAAATTAAACAAATCTTGCATTTCTCTTGATTAGCAAAAAGTCTATTAAGAAGACAATGGATTAGCTAGATCCAAGGATAAAGGGGTTAGGAACTAGGGCTTCTAAGACAAATGGCCGATTGCAGGTCTGGATAGAATATTTATAAGATGAGCCTGAAACATCAGGTATAATAGTAGAAAGGAAGTTAAAAGTCTACTCAAAAGCTTAAGAGTCAATTAAGGGGTTCTTACCAATTGAAGTTGGAAAAATTTGAATTTGATAAAGATAATAACTTCTAATGACTAGAAGTGATTGATCACCACTGGAGGATGTTAGCCAATTTACTATTTTGAAACTGACTAAATACACAAAGAGAATCAAGTCTTTTTCTTTCCTTGGCTATATGAGCTATACCAATGGATAACAACAGATCACCCAGCTTCACAGAAATAATCAACTTATAAATAGAAACAGAAAGATGAATTAGAATGTCACAATCTTGCAATCCTTAATGAATTAATGGACTGATGCTTTGAATGTATTAGTGCCTAATCTCATATAAAAAGTTAACTAGACACTGTATACTTCCAGATGGAAGAACATACCACCATCCGTAAACCTGAATCCAATTAAGCTTCCAGATACAACTACAAATTTAAAGGAAATATAGGGGACTCTAATATTTTAATTATTCCACAGGTATACAATTAGCAAAACACAGACTTAAAAACTACAGATCAAAACCCTGGTGTTTACAACAAATACATATTGTAAAGGGGGAAAAAGAAAAAAAAGATGGACTGGAAACTTTTAATTTTAAAGATGTAAAGGATGTATTTGCCAATTGCTTATGTGGACAAGGATTCAAACAAATAAAGCATTAAAAATAATGGCATTTATGAATGACTCAACTGAAATGTACACAATGACTGAATATTTAATGATACAAAAAACCTTTATATTTTAAAATTCAAGAATATTATCATGGCTATCAGTTTTTAAAGTCCTTATCTTTTACAGATACACAAGGAATTATTTATCCATAAAATATGTGAGATTTGTTTCAAAATTATTGAGAAGGGGAGAAATGGGGTGGCTATAGATTAAACAAGACTGATCATTTCTGTAGCTAAGTAAAGGTTAGAGGAGGTTTTTTATACTAGTCTGACAACTTCACAGTTCTAATAAAATCATTTTTTAAAAAGAACAAGTTACAACAAATTAGCACTATCTGTAAAAATGTTAAATGTTCATATTTTTAATTTAGGAAGTTCATTCCTAGAAACATATCCTACAAATGTGCTCATGCATAAGTGCAAAGAAATATATACAAAAATATTCATTAGAATAGAACATCAGATAAAAACTAGTATTACTCTATCATCATACTAACCTTCAGCTTAAAAATACATATTTTTCATTTGTTTAATTTCTTTTCTGAATAATTTTTACCAGGTCTAACTCAACATGGTAAGAAAATACAACTTCTCTGTCATGTGAACACATGTAACAACAGTCAGATTTGAGCTTACTTTCATACTAGCATCATGATGTAATAGTTATTCCACAGAATCGCTACCGGAAAAAATGTATCTATTATCATTCCCATGATATGAACAGTAACATGAGCAACTCCACATACCAATCATTTTAGGGGTTTGCAAGATGCCTCAGCACTTGTCCACTCAAGGTTAGGCAACATTCATTTAAAAGCTAATGAAGGCCCCTTTAAACCACTGCTATTCACCTGAAACTAACAGAACACTGCAAACTGCCTAAACTCCAGTATAAACCAAAAATTAAAAAAATAAAGTTAATGACAGCACTTTTAGTGACGCAAAACATCCGTCTCTACTGCAGATAGATACTTCAGGAAAAGAAGATAGCAAGTAACTCACAATACTGCAATCTGCCCATTTCAAGTTGCAGACAAAGAACACAGCAGACGCTCAGCTTTGTTGTTCATCCAACATAAAACCTTTCCTAGAGGCCTCACGAGTTCACTGTGGATAAGGGTTAGCTGCAGTCAATTTAACAAAGGCAAAACAAAAAGGTATTTAAGACAAACCTAATGTAGAAGCTTTCTAGCCCATTTGATAAAAGTGCTGAAACAGTGAGTAACCTGCTAATTCCATTAAATTCATCACATTAGGTATATGTTTAAATTTAACACAAAATCTGCAGTTTCTGTTAGGAGAAGTCTGAAGTCTGTTCTTCCGGTTCTTCAAATTAAAAAAAAAGTGTAGAACTGTATCATAATTTAAAGAAAAAAATCCAAGGCTTTTTTTAGTTTCAGAAGAAAGAACTCTAGCCTTTCTCATTGGCCATTCTTTTCGTGGNCACAGGAATCAAGTGACGTTGCAAGTGGAAATGTCTGAACACCGCAGAATGTCAGGGACACGGGGAGAGCTTTCTTCCCCCTTAGATAGTGTCAGCTCACCTCTGTCTTCCCAGGATCTTCCTGCCTTCACCTGCAGGCAGGTGCTGTGCCAGGACCGAGTCCCTCTGCTTCCACCATCTCCTCCAGCTGTCCTGGCTGGGCCCAGCATCCTGCCCAGGGCATGAAACCTGCCAGTGACCATGGGGGGCTGAGCATGAGAGCTGCGAGGCACCAGGACTGAGATGCCTAACGCCCACAGGTTAATGCAAGAAACTTTTCCTTCTGGGCCTGTCTTTCCTTGAGGAAAGCGGGGTTAACTGGTGTCCCAACACGCCAGACAGTCATCAGTATTATGGCAGTGTAGGCAGCTGCAGGGTGGATGCTACTGGAAAACAGGGAGAGCTGGGCATGGCGCTTCAGGGCTCCAGGCGTGCCCAGGCTCTGGCTTAGGTCATGTCCGTTTGTCATTTTTTAGTCTCCTGGAGCCAAAGTTTCCTCCTTCCGCCATTTAAAAAGGATATTGTTTACTCAGTGGGCCAGAAGAGTTGTCCCAACTCCACATGCCCTGAAAATTAAAAACAATATCCTGTACTGGATTTCCCCCCCATCCCTGTACTTGTTAAATAAGTGAGATGATCCATTCTCTTCTGACAGTTTTGTCTTAGGCTCTTTCCTCTGCTGGCCTCATTAAACGTTGGTAATCCCTATATTGGTCTTCAGAATTTAGGGAGACTGTCCTTGTCTGGGAGCTTCTGATTATCTTTCTTTAGCACCTCTAAAACTGTCCCCCAACTTGCTGCCAGAGGGATTTTTCTAAAGCACAGTTCTGATCATCTGGCTCAGAAATCTTTTGTTCCCTACTGCCCACAGGGTAAAGTTCGAATTCCTCAGCTGGTAATCACAAACTGCCACTGCTCAGATTGTGATTTTGTGAAAATTTTCAGCTTCAGATGGTCTGACATGATTTCAATATAAATTAAATCAGACAATATGTATCAGTTAGTAGGTTCAGAGGAAGCCCAAACATTAGGGGCTTAGATAGCACAGAAGCTTATTTCTCAAGTCCTGAGGTGGGCAGTCAGGGTTTCTGGGTCTCAGGGACCCAGGCTCCTTTGATTTTGTTGCTGTTCTGTTCTCAACATGGTCAAAGATGGCTATGCAAATTCCATGTTTGTTTCCTGGTGAGGGGGAAGGTGGAAGGGGAAGGAAAAGGTACAGGATGGATGCCAGCTTTATTTTAAAGAGGTTCCTAAGAAACAGAAAATCCCATGGACGGAGGAGCCTGATAGGCTACAGTCCATAGGGTCGAAAAGAGTCGGACGTGACTGAGCGACTTCACTTCACTTCAAGAAACAGACACCTGCTTACATCACATGGGCCAGATCTTGTCAGCTGCTAGGGAGGCAGGGAAAGTGTTTATTCCAGCCTCCCATGTCCCCACCTAAAAGTCATCAGTCTTAATTCTTAGAAGTAGAATGGTATTGGGGGTAAAGAAGTAGATTCTGACATAAATGTTCTGCCTTAACTTAAACCTGTCCCTTGGTCTGTAATGCTTGTCTCCCTTCCCTGCCTGAGAAAATAATCCTTTAAACCCAGGGCAAATGTCAGCTCCAGGGACTTCCCTAGTAGTCCAGTGGTTAAGAGTCCATGTTCCCAATGCAAGGAGTATGGGTTCGATCCCTGTTTGGGGAACTAAGATCCCACATGCCACATGGTGTAGCCCCCTCCACCCCCCACCCCAAATCATCTCCAGAACCCCAGAGGTGTTATTCTCAGGGGACTCTGCACACCCTTCCCCCACCCATGAGGTCTCTAACTGTGCTGTGGTGTTATGAACCTTCCTCCCTCCTGTCTGCCCCCAAGTCTCTACTAGGGGCCAGATCCATCTCCATGGCTGCAGGCTCATTAGAGCCCCTAAACCCAAGCTTGTGGAGTCCCCCTGACGAACCTCATCTTAACCTTCACTTCCGTAGCCTTGAGTGGCCTCCCCCTCCCTCTCAGACTTTCTGCACTTGCCCATATTGACCAGCTGGACAAATCATCTGTTCCACTAACCCCAAGGACAGGGGAGATTTGGGTGAACTGGGGCTGATTCTGAGCCCAGGTGTACAAGGTGGCAAATCTTACCCAGAGCGCACCTGCAGACCTTCCGCAGTCCCAGGCTGAAGCTGAATCCTTTTCTCCAGAGCACACACACGATGCCCCCGAAGACAGGAGGATGATGCCGGGGCCCATGTATGTGCTGGAGCGCAACTAAACCAGAGCGTCCCCTAGCTTTCAGAGCCAGCTTCCCCACCATTCCACTGCTTTAAACCCTCCAGTGCCTCCCCGTGTCCTGAGGGCAAGTCCTGCGCCTTCCTCCTGTGAAGGAGGGCTCCCAACTCAGTCTTCTGACACCCCTATATCCAAGGTGGCAGCTATACTCGCCCGTTGGCAGGTCCGCGATGGGCAGGCTCCCCTGGGGCTCGACTTGTGTGCTGCTGCCTTTGCTTGGGACGCCTCCTCTTGCTGGGCCTAGAGACTGGCTGTGACCATACTTCTGGGGTGGGGGGCCTTCCTCAGACCCTCAGGCAGAGCCGCTGTGTCCCCACGGCCCTCTGAACGCCTCCGTAAAGTGACCTCGTGAGTAGGTAAAGCTACCTGCGGGCCAGTCCCACACCACTCACAGGCAGCCCTGGCCTCAGGCACGCACCGGGCTCTTGGTAAGTCCACCCAGCGAGGCTCTAGGGCTCAGGCACAGAGGGCCGGGTGATGAAGGAGACACCCTCAAGTCTCCAGGGCTTTGCTTTGGGTGAGTGGATCACGA